>CAJQZJ010000531.1:2109109-2158671 GCA_907164525.1 Lophiomys imhausi | reverse complement strand
AGGGAGGGGATTGTGATTGAGATGTAACTTGAAGAAATAAAAAATAAATTATTAAAAAAAAAGTCATTCCAGGACACGAATGGGCAGAGACTATGCACTGCAGAGTAAGCAGATGAACACGGCCTCGCCCCTGGAATACCTAATGGTGCAAGGCAGCCACAGACCATGTTTTTTTAAACTAGATGAGTTACCATCGAAAAGGAAAAGGAAGTAGACACTGCTGGTGAGACCCTGGCAATATGGGCACACTCACATTCTTCTAGCAGCACAATAAGCCGTACTCCTAGAAAGCTGGAAAGTAACGTGGCAAGAAGATTCTGAAGAAAAAGGTGTCTACTACTTTTTCTAAGAATCCTACACGTAGAAATACATTCTCAGGAAAGAACCTGATCTAGCCAAATGTGTATATAAAAAATATTGATGGCATTATTTAAATCAAAAGCTAGACTTATATTAAAAAAAAACCCAGCAATGACAATTGGCTACAAACAGGAGCATATCAGGAATAATAAGACTATGAATTTAATGATGTATAAATGTTAAATTAAAAAAGATATTGAAAAATTTCAAGCATACAGAAAAAAAGACAAAAATCAGTGTCCCCCAGTGAGAGTCAACAGTTAGCATTCTCCACGTTTGTATTATTTTGCTGTGTGTGTGTGTAGAACCATTTCAAAACTGTCAGGACATGACACTTTTTGGTTAACAGTGATAATTAAACAGATGCAGACATGTTTACATGTGTATGTCAGCATATGACATTTTTTTTTTCTGGTTGACAAAGTGATAATTAAACATGTGCATGCGGTGTGTACATGATCAAATACAGTGACTACAGGTGCATCTCCTTGGGCACCTGTCAGTTCTTTATTAATAAACACATAGTAAGTTGTTGAAACCAAAGGCACCTCCCTGTGCGAAAGAGCCTGGGAACTAAGTGCCTTTGGTGCCTGCTGTGGTTTAGACTTGGATTATCACCCAAGGGCTCATGCTTGAAAGGCTTGCTCGCTAGTCCGCACTGCTACTGGGAGGCAGTAGAGCTCTCAGAGCTTAGTGGAAGGTTCGCCCTTAAAGAACCCACTAGGGACCAGCTCCTCCTCTGCTCTTCTTTGCTTCCTGGTAGTCCTACAGCCCCCTGTGACTGTGCCATGATACTCTGTTTTGCTACAAGTCCCAAAGCAATAGAATTAACTGATCATGGGTTGAAGCCTATGAAACTGTGAGCCAAAATAAACTTTTCCTCCTTTAAGTTGGTTTTTCTCAGACATCACAGAAAGATGATAACAAACACTGATCATCCAGCTTCCTTATGTACTCTCTACAGCTACCCTCTCAAACTATAATTTCCACAATTCTACTCTCTATTTCTAAGAAATCACTTTTTCAGTTTCTAAATATAGGTTAAAACACTTCTGTCATTCTGTATCTAGCTTAGCATAATGTCCTCCAGTTGCCTGCATGTTGTCATAGATTATGGATTTCTTTTTTTAATAGGTGAATAATGTTCCACTAGGTGTGGATATATGTGGTATGTTTTCTTCATCCACTCATCCACGGTTGGCTATCAGAGTTGATTCCATGCCTTGGATATTGTGCTGTATTGTAATAAGTATGAGAGTGCCAGTATATTCTACCTGATATGATTTTTAATTTAAAAATCTATTTATGTGTATGTATCTAGGTGAGTGTGTGCTACATGCACACAAGTGTTGAGGAGGCTAGAAGAGGGCAGTGGATTCCCTAGAACTGGACTTAGCACAGCAATTGGGAACTCATTGAAATAGGTGCTGGGAACTGAACGTGGGTCCTCTGGAAGTTCAGCAAGTGATCTTAATTGTTAAGCCATCTCTCCAAGCCCCCAGTATGATTTTAATGGCAAGAATAAAGACATATTTATTCACTCAGGATATACTAACTGAGGACATACTGTGTGCCAAACTAGCCACTATGTATAACATAATGAACTATTACATGTACGGGACAGTATTGTTTATACTTGTCTGATCCATGCGAGTATGGTAGTGGGGAGGATACGAATTGGTTCTTGCACCCTGCATTGCTACCTAGGACCACAGCCTGGGAAGACCTCTGCTTCATCCACAGTCCACCCATTGCCACTGAGGTGAGCAACAGACACACTCCATGCAGCCAGCTCTAGAACTGGGCTGGAGGAGATCCAGGCCACGGGCTTTAACTTCATCATGAATCCAGGGACACTGCTGCTTTCCAGCTAATTTGGTCAGGGGACGTCCATTCTCTTTGTCTCAGTGTTCTCTTCCATCAAATGGGAACAATATGAACCTTGCAGGGTGCAGAGAGGACATGAATGGGAATGCACTTCTATAAACTAGAAGTGTAAAAGACCTTCACTGACTGAAATCTGTCACAGTGTCCTTCATCCAAAAGGAAGCCTGTGTCTCCCCTTGAAGACACAGACGCTGTCATCAAAGACAGCAAGGAGGCTAGGCAGGCCTAACTAGCCTGAGACAATCTGTAAGGTGGAGGCCTGAGCCCACTGGCAGCTTCCAGCTACAGTATTTTGTGAATGAGGCAGATGTTGAGTGCATCTTGTGCGTTCCTCTCGCCTGACCAGATCAATCCTGCAGATGGTTCTTAGGGTCCCCTTTCACAAAGAGCACACTAAGCCAATTATGCTCCAAGGTATCTCCCCACAGCCTATTTGTTCAAGGTTTGGTTTCTAGATGCTGAATCTAATCACTGAGCAGTGCCTGGTTCGTCAGTAGATTCACACATTCATGAGTTCATACCAATGGGCTACTCGGGCGTGGGGCCTGATTGTAGGAAGTAGATCACAGGAAACGAGCTCCCTTTGAAGGGCATCTTCTTGTCCCTGCAGTTGCTTCCTGGTCACTGTGAGATGAGCGGCTCTGTCCAGCACATCCTTCCCCAAGGTATACAGCCTCACTATAGGCCCAGGACCAAGGAAGCCAGGAACATGGACTGAAACCATTAGCTAAAGTCACTCCTCCCTCTTGCTTCTGGATCATTTCTCTGAGGTATCTGTCACAGTGACAAAAAACTAACAGTCCTCATTCTGCTCTAGAAGACAAAAGACTCCCCAGCCTTGCAGGGCAGCGGGAAACTGAGAGAAGAGAAACCAGGTCACAGAGTGCCTCTCAAGTCCTCATGACCCAAACCTGCTGAGGTCCATCAAGGTCTCTAGAGAGTCCCATCAGCAGAAACACACCTGGGCTAGGGGCACAGCTCAGTGGACAGAGATAACTGCTATGCAAGTGGGAGGTGGGTTTGAACCTCCAGAATCCATTAAAAAAACAGGCACAGGCACGTAGCAGAGAAGGAAGAATCCTGGGGAAGTCCAGGGCCTACCCAGCCTGGCATATACAGCACCCAGAGAACACCAGCAACCATGACTCAAACAAAACATAAAGTGAGGACCTACATCCAAGTTGTCCTCCTCTGGTCTCTACAATGCCCACATTCACATACATGTATGTTCACACACTTGTGAAAAAATTTAAATTTAATTTAAAAAGGGACACACTTGACCTAAAGAACAAATGCCAAGACGGGGTCTGGCCTCAGGTTGGAAACAGATAAGTCAATGCTGCCAAGAACCACCTGGTCTTCTGTACGGAGGTCTCAGGGGGAGGATGACTCCTCTGTCGCAGGGGCAAAATCAGATCCAAGTCTCAAACTGCGTTGTCATGCCAAACATCTCTGATATGGTGTCAGATTCCAGTCAAGCTGTGAACCGATGGTTACTGCATATTTGGTGGTGGGGTGGGGATTAATAATAAATTGAGTCAAACCCGTCTCATTCCTCTCAAACCCCCACCAAGCCTGGTTACCACACTCCAGTGGAGAATACCAGAGGGACTAGATGATACCCACAGCAGTCTCTGTCAGCACCAGGATACTCAGCAGTTGCAAACAAACACCCCAACTAGTGGGCTCATTGGCTACTTGCAGATGCAGAGCAATGGACAAAAGAGAAAGAGAAAAACACGAGGGAGGGGTCAAAAGAGCAATGGCCCACCAGCTCCATAAAAGGTTTCTACAAGTAACACAATTTATTAATCACTCAAGGCAGCTCTGAGTGGACTGGATTTTAATTTGATCAAATGCACTTTAAGCTGTCTCTTGAACCTGGAAAGAGACTTGTCGCTGTAGCCAAGAGAGTGTGCGGTGCGGCTCTGAGCCACAGAGAACAAAAAGACAAGTTAACTAGCAGAGATTTGGAAAAGCCACTGTCCCTGCACTGTTTGAGTACACACACACACACACACACACACACACACACACACACACACACGAGATCACAATCTTGGAGGCTCTAAGTCACAGGACATCTTGGAAATACCTAATCTTCCCTTCTGGGAGGTGCTCTCAAGCAGGTATGGCATACTGCCTGCAAAACCCCCAACAGCACATATCAGAGGTGACAAAACCACTTTTGTACAAACACTCCAGGCACTGATGGGCTCCGGTACCCTCCTTAATCCTCTCTGCAATGCACTGGGATTCTGACAAATACCTTAATCTCCCCTAATCCAACACTGAGCTGCTCCTCAGCTGCCAGGCTGTCTCACCAAGACCCACCCAAGCAAAGTGGGGCAGGGCCACACACAGTTAACCATACACACGCACCTGGCACCTGACGGCAACCGCCTCCCCAGGCAGCTTCCACAGAAGGCAGGTCAGCTTCAGGGCTGTTGAGACTCTGGTCCAAGGTCCAGCAAGAATGGAGAGAAAGGGGAGATCTGGGCACACAGAGGCTGGGCCAGCCGGAGAAAGTAAGGGGCTTTGTTCTAACTCTCTTTGCAGATGTTGCAACTTGCCTTCTGCAGGGCAGCCAACTTTGCTGGGAGATCTGTTGTTCTAATCTGTCCAGCTGGGGTGACCTTTGAAACCCCTGGCTGCCACTGCAGAGTCACGCAGTGAAGGCCCGGGGAGCGAGGGGTGGAAGCTCACAGGTTGAGACTTGTTCAGAGATTCAGACTCCGATCTGAGTATAAAGCAACTGGAAAGACCCCCTGTCAAGCAGAGAATTGAGCCCCAGATGGGCTGAGCGCTTCCCCAGCTCCACATCTGGCCTGGACTGCCACTCCAACCCAAGGTGCATCTGGCCTGGGATTACCACCAGCTCATAAGACATGTGCCTCCTGAGACCCAGCTCTTTCTTCCTTAAGACAATGGAGCCCCACTTGTGATGCCTAGTGCAGGAGGCACGATCGGTGGCAGATGACTGAGAATTTCTATGCTGGGATTGTAGGCAGGAACACAGTTTAGGGATGAACTGAGCTCTCAGCAGTACCCACATGGAGCTCAGCACCACACTGCAGTGGTGTTCCATCCCAGTGAGCCTTCGGAGCTGGGCTCAGAGCGCATAATACGTCCAAACCTACTGTGGATGCCAAAGTATCCCCCTAGTTCCCAAGGAACAGAACGAACATCCTGAGTCTAAGCCCTATTGGCTGGGGGTGAATTCATACAGGATATGCGAGAGGCAATACCCCAACACCTAGGACATGGTTGGTCTCCCAGCTCAGTGGCTGAAGCCTCTGTAATCTCAAGGCTCCTTTATGTCCCTTAAAGTTATTAAAGACCCAAAGGTTTTTGCTTGTGAGTTATTGTTATCAAGGCTTGGTGTATTTGGTATTAAATTAGATAGTAATTCACATAAAACATCAACAATATAATGTTAATATACTTTTTCTTTTTTCCAAGGCAGGGTTTCACTGTTGTTGCCTAAGCTGACTTCAAATTCCCAAGCTCAAGAAATCCTTCTGGGCCAATAGAGGTGGCTTGCCACTTAAGAGTATTCCCTTCTCTTCTGGAGGACCTGAATTCAATGGACAGCACCTACACCAGGCAGCTCACAACAGCCCACAACTCCAATTCCAGAGGATCTGATGCCTTCTTCTGACCTCCTCAGGTACTAGAACACACATGGCATATATTCACACAAACATACACAAATAAAAATAAGAGAGAGAGATCTCCCTTCAATTAGCAGGGACTGATTATAGGCACACACCACTGTGGCAAGCAATATACATATTTTCGAAAGAAAAACATATTTTCTGAAAAGAAGTTTAGTAAGACGTTCAGTTCTGTTGCATGCGTGTGTGTGGTGTGTGTGAGGCCCTGGGTGTGGAAATCAGGGCCTCACACAAACTAGACAAGGGCTATACCACTGAGCTACATCTCAGTCCTGCTGAGTTTTATCTATGATTGTTACTGTGTATATGCATGAGGGGTGTGTGTGATAGTTGCAATGTGGAGGTCAGTACTACAAACCCAGTCCTCTCCTTTTACCTTGATATATCTTTCCAAGGATCCAAGTGAGGTCATCAGGCTTGTTGGGAGTGCCTTACCCACTGAGTCACCTTGCCAGCTGGCAAATGTCTTTAATGTCTGGGCTAATAACGGAAATTAGATCTTTTCTTCTGTTTCTGCATCTAGTCTTCAGTGACATCCCAGTATCCACAGCTGCTAGGAAATGCCACCACCATATGCAGAGATAATGGAAGAAGAACAAATGTCATCCTACACAAAATATAATCTGGGCTCCGAAAGAGGCTCAGGGCCTTCGCTGGTCATACAGTGAGTCCTCAGATCACACTGTACAACCTTATTCCGGCTAATCTCCCAGCTCCCTGTCACTATCTGTCCTTGCTTCTGGCCCTCCTCAAACACCCAAGAGTAAAGGGAAAAGTGGCTGTCCCTGAGCAGTGGCGTGCAGCTTTAAGGAACTAGTGAGGACAAGTATAAATCAACATCTTAATTTCATTCTATCTCTTCTTCCAGACAGAAAAAGTAATCACTGTGACCAGAAAAATAAGAAGCCTGAGAGTGACCCTGATGGAAACAGCTTTCTGCCCCGTAGGTCCTTGGCCAAGACTCTGGAAGATCTTGCACACAGAGATACCCTACAACCTTTGGCTACAGAGGGAGAAATTTATAGACACCAAAGCTGAGAATGGAGGGAATCCTCCCCAAGCCTTCTCAAATAGGACTTCTGGTTATGAACCGCATGACTGGAAAGTTGCTTTAAACTGGACAAAACCAGAACAACGTCTGGGCTAAAAGCGCGGAAGACATCTCAATCTGGAGGGTTCCCTCAAGCACATGGAATGGCTCACCGCTTGAATATTAACTATAACCCTAAAAGATTACTACCATGCATCTGGATGTGGGAGGAAACTTACACAAAAAAGCAGCCTTTAAGTTCCTACGCTTAAGTTAAAAAACAAATGCCCAGGAACAAAAGAGCTGAGCAGGCACACTGCACAAACTTCTGGCCCCACAAAGATAAGTCTGGATCCTTATCAAATCCTTGACATTATCTTCATCCTATACATCACAATAGAGGAGTGACCATTTGATAAAGACCATCTGTCTCCCTAGTGGGATGTAAGCTACACCAGGATAAAGGGCTTGCATGCTTTACTCAATGATGTATTGCCAATGTCTATTACACTGACAAGCACAAACTACCTTCTAAACAAATACATGTGAAGGTCCATAAATGTCTATTCTGAAATTTTTGTTTTAGAAATTCACAAGTCACTCTAATTTTATATCAACTTGATATAAGCCAGAGTCTTTTGGGAGGAAGAAACTTCAGTAGAGAAAATAACACCATCAGATTTGCTGTAGGCAAGTCTGTAGCACATTTTCTTTGTTGATGACTAATGTGGGAGGGCCCAATTCACTGTGGGCAGGACGACCCCTGGGGTGGTCCTGGGTGCTATAAGAAAGCAGGCTGAGCAAGCCCGTGCATGCCTCCATGGCCTCTACATCAGCTCCTGCCTGACTTCCCTGAACAAAGCTAAAAGAGTAAATGAACCCTTTCCTCCACGATTTGATTTTAGACACAGTGTTTTATCACAGCAATAGAAAGACTAGCTAAGATGCTTCTAAACCATAAGACCATTTAATTTTGTGATATATCACATCGTAGTTAGGGAGAGATGGTAAGGAAAGGGGCAGATAAATAGGACTCAAGGGTTACAAATCTACTTCCCAAACAAAAGGCCTGTCGGTGTTTGGTTCCAGGCACATGGGTTCTGGAGGTCTACATGTTACATCTGTGTAACACCTGCGTCCTCTCTACTCTTTGATTTCCCGCCTCCCAGTTTCTGAAATGGGCACAATCGCACCTACCATGGTGGTCGCTGAGGAGAGCCAAAGCAGGAACGTGGAGGCAGGAACTGAAGCAGAAGCCATGGAGTGTGGTGTTTACCAGTTCGTTGCTCATGGCTTATTCACTTTGCTTTGTTATACATCCTAGGACCACCTGCCCAGGGACAGCATTGCCCACAGTGGGCTGGGCCCCTCCATATCAAGCATCAGCCAAGAAAATGTCCCCACAGGCCAGGCTATAGGCCAATCAATTGAAATTCCCTCTTCTTGGATGACCTTCAGCTTATGTCAAGTGGAGCCAAAAAAGCTTTTTTTCAAAGGCATATAAATATGTTCTCCAGATTTCCTGCTGGTTTCTGTAAGCAACGTGGACTTTGATCCACAGGTTCCCACTAGAAAATGTGAGAAGTTACCCCACACTTGTCCCTCACCACTGAGTTCTCCCTCAATCCATTAGACAGCTCCCTCCCTACACATTCCTACACCTT
The DNA here is from genome assembly GCA_907164525.1 of Lophiomys imhausi. Lineage (NCBI taxonomy): Eukaryota > Metazoa > Chordata > Mammalia > Rodentia > Muridae > Lophiomys > Lophiomys imhausi. The sequence continues at coordinate 2,150,053 of CAJQZJ010000531.1, read as the reverse complement.
CTTCCTGGAACACACATGAAAGACACACAGCTGCCCTCAGCCAAACCGTGTCAGCAAGGTAGAAGGCCACACTTGGCAAGACAAGCTGTGCACCTACATCTTTGGCAGAAAGCTACTTGGGGGTTGTCATAAAATACACACACACACACTCTCTCTCTCTCTCACACACACACACACACACACACACACACACACACACACACACACATACACACACACTGATCTAACAAATATACATACCCACCTACACAATCTCACAGTGAGAATGGGATGGCCTGGTGTCCTGGGGTCACTCTCCTGCTGGGACTCCCACTTAACTTGGGGATTAATAAGAAGAGTCTGAGAAAAGCTTTCTGCAAGCAAAGTCATATCTAATGAAACTAAAGCAGAAAACCTGATTATAATTACAGTTTTCCAACTCACATTCTAGAAAACAATCTTAATGTTCACACATTTCGTTAACACACACCACCTTACAGAAAGAAACATGGGGTGTCAAGTGGGGTTGCTGAGCTCCAGCCATACCAACCCCTCTTCAGTCCCATGTGGCACTTCACCCCAGTCTTACAGCTTGAATTCTCACTGAAGTCCATGGGCTGAGCAGTGTGGACAATCAGGTAGGGTTGCCAAACTAGCCTCAGACCTGGGATGCCAAGAAATAGATCAAACGTGTGGGGAGCTCAGGAAGCTGCGAGTGAATGTGCAAAGACTAGATGAAATCCTGAGGGAAAGTGTGTTGCTAACCTGGGCAAAGGCATGTCATGGACTGGATGCCTCGGACTATGGAAATAGTAAAGCCTTCCCCGTACAGGTTGGGCTCACAACTGGCAAAGCCTTCCTCTGGTTCTGTCCAGATGTTGATACATGTTTACAAATGACTGATGAGTGTGTACAGAAAGTATCCACTGCATCTCCCCTTTCCAGGAGACTGTCATCTACACAGCCCTCCTCCTAAGACTAGCTAACTTCTTCCTGTGCTGTACATAATAAATACTTCCAGGTTGTTGTACAGTTGGAGCCACTCCACCAGAGTGTACACAGCCCACCCGACCCCAGCTACTCTGTATGTGTGTCTGTGTGTCTGTCCTTTCTTCATTCCCTCACTGCCCCTCGTCAGGTCAAATCTAAGACCTCAAACATAAATGGTTCTTAATGGTTCTTAAAAGACATTTCTTCTGTTGCAGAACAATGCACCCAAATCAAGTGAAAACCTCAAAACTGGCATAGCCAGTAAATTATGCATCTGCAGGGCAAGGCTGCCACCATTACCCAGAGCTACTATTGTATTGTTATTGACAAGGGTGGGCCACCGGTGCGTATAAAAAAGAAGCAAGGAGGATAAATGCAGCCTGGTTCACAATGAGCCAGAACCTGAAGGTGAGAGCATAGGAGAGCCAGCCACCTCCTGGTCATCATGGCTCTAACCTTCAGAGCTGCACCACTTGTCCCACACTTCCTACCCTACTGCATCTGTGTTTCTGGGACGGGCCAGCTCTCCACAGGACACATGAGCTGCAGGAAAGGTCCCCAGTTCGAAAAGCCAACCCAGAGTAAGACAAGCTATGGGGGAAATGAGAAGAGCAGGCAGAGCCTGGCCACGGGACTTCTGCCTGGGCCACCTCACAGGCTTCACAAGCCAGGGTGCCAAATAGGCCAGGGACTCCTGGAACTCGATGCAAACCCGTGAGACATCAGCACAGGCCGTGGAGACTGAAGACTGGGTGAGTGCCAGGGGCGGTCAGTCTTGCAGTTGCCCCAGGTTCTCAGCCCACAACTTGCAGGCCAGTGTGACCACAAGAAGGAGAGAAGAGAGGACTCATAGTGACTTTTCTTCACTGGGCAGCTTAGGAGTCAGGCCTAAGACTAGGTTCTTACGGTTGACTCTGTTTCACTCGCCTCTCAGTCCAGTGACCAGAGTAGCCTCAAATGAAGGAAGGCATTGGGGTGTATCATTTGCTTGGAAAGTAAATGGGATACATTCCTATTCTTTAAGTAATTTTTTCTTTATCCTTATTTTAATAACTGACTGCCAAAGGCAGAAGTACTGGCAATAAAAAACAAACGAAAACAAAACCCCAGAAAATCCAGGATTGTGGGGAACAACTGACTAGAGACGATGGGCAGAGGCACACAAGAGGAAGCAACTAGACAGATCCCCACCTCCCTACACCCCAAGACAAGAGGATTAGATTACTAACTCATGTTGCTAATTTGACAGGTTTTTTACTAGTTATGTGCAACTGATTGGACGACAAGCACTGCTCTCATTTTCCAAATCTGGGCGTACTTAGCCTGCTTGAATACATCTGGGCTGCAGAATGTCAGGCAATAAGGGAACCTACATCATTTAGTTTATTGCTGATTTTACAGACAAGGAAATGAGGGCCAAGAGTGGGAGGAGCTAAAGACTGGATGGATGGCATTTAGAAGTCCTAGAGAACAGGGCAATGCAATCTAAGTGGGCGAGTCTGTACAGAGCTGATCCAGGGGTGGGTATATGTAAGGGCGGAAACTAAACTGGTAAAGGATGGGCAAAAGGAGTTTTGAAAAGCAGTTATCAAGTTGACTGAGATTAGATGTGGAGGGTCCCAGGGAGAGCAGTGCTCTTTGCTAATACTCCCAGAAGAGCTTTTACTTAAGGCTAACTACTGTTTTAATGACATGAAATGCCGTCCCAATCGAATCTCATTTCACGTTGTTAGCACTGCACAGTCTGTGGATGACACTGTTCGCTGCTCTGAGATACCTGAAATGAGTGTTTACATGAACTTATTACAAAGCTACTTCATGGACTTCTCTTACAGTTATGAGGTGCATGATGCTAGCTCATTGAATATATGTCACTGTTAGAGAAAAAGACTTTACACTGCAACTTCACAATGTATCAAAGTATTTTATCTTCATTTTTTGATGGGAAATATGAACCCTAAAGACCAAGGGGTTTGCCTAAGGTCACACCATGGTTTGAGTGTGCTGTCCCCAAACTGCACATATTGGGAGCTTTAGTCCCTTAGGTGGGGAAGCAGAGAGATAGTGGGACTTCAAGAGGTAGAGTCTAGGTCGCTTGAGAAAGCTGTGAAAGGGATTAAGGGGTCCTCCTTGGATCCCTGGGGTCTCACAAACACAACTCCTTATAAGGCTGAGCAGGATTCCCAGATCACTCTGGCTTTCTGTTAAGAAGTTTACCTTACAACGATACCTCACAGGAAGCGGAAGCAACTGTGAGAGGAATAAACTTCTTTATGAGGTCAGCCTGCCTCAGATAGCTCATTTTAGTAACACAGATACAGGCAATGTACTCAATAATCATTGATACAGGCCATATAGTAATAAATCAAAACTAAAATCTAGGCTTTCTAAACTCTAAATCCTGGTTCAGTTTGGTAACTTGTTTAGAAGGACTTAAAAACTAAATTAAATTTCTTTTCTTTAAGTTTTATAAAAGTGTCTCCCACTTTAGCCTAGGGTAGCCTTGAACTTGAGGCAATTCTCCTGCCTCACAGGGATTACAGGCATGAACCACCATGCTTGGCTTGAACTCTTATTATAACAAACAGCATGACAGCAGGGAACTTGTTGATATTCCATCAGACTTTGTCATGATATCTAATTAGTACAAATTTGACTAATACCTCTTGCCCAAGTAAATGTACCTAACATTTATCCTAAGTAAATGAATGCGTTCATTTCAACCCTTCACATCTGAGGTAGAGACCCGTCGTGCCCAGTGACCAGGCCCCAGAAGTCTGTGCAGGGCTGACCCTACCATCAGAGAACAGCTCCTCTACATACACAGACATGGTCTCAGACCACAGTTAGGGAAATCTTTGCGCTCCTCCCAAAGCTTCACTATGCTGCTCTGAGGGGCCCCTTCCTTGCTCCTTCTACTGCTGAGCACAAGGCCAGCACTGACCTTGGCCTCCAGTGTTTCTTCAAAGCTGCAGGAGTATGCTGTGACATTAGGTCAAGCCACTCACCCTTTGCTGCCTCTACCACAGCCTCACTGGGGATGAGAAACAAAGGCTTAGTGTCTGCTGGAATTTACCTAGGGTGGTGAGGCCTGCCAACCCAAGGCAGCCAGCTTCATCAACCCAAGGACAGAAAGGTTCAGACACAGCCCAGCTCCTCCTCTGGCTGTATGTGCTCTCTTATTCCTTCTTCTGCCAGTCTGCTTCAGCCCAGATCCAGCCTACCTGGGGCAGGAACATAGGGAGCTGGCTTCTTTGAGGTGCCTTAAGGATTCGGCACCAACCTCAGACCTTTGGAGGAGACTCATGTGTCCTAGGAAACAAGTATAGCCGTGGAAGGAGAGACCTTTCAAGCTACCAACCTCCTCTCAATCTGTAAGACTACAGAAGGACTGCTTAAAGGCCACCTCATTCTAGAACATTCATCCTACTCAGAGGTTTGGGGAATTATTTTTATATTAAAAATCAGCTTATTTTATAGAATACCACCTGTGAATGAATCTGGCAGCTCATGAAGCATGTTTCTATCCCAGTGTTAAGCTTTGTGTCTACTTGAGGCTACACCTCAAGTCCAGAGCGCACGTTTTGTGTGCTTCCACTGCTGCTCCTGAGGGTGACAGCGCTGAGAATCCCTGGACCAAGTCAACCTTCCTGCTTTGTAGAAAAGAATCGGAAGGTCCAGACCAGTGAAGCCACAGTATGCAATGCTGTGATAAAAGTAGCCCATTTACTGAATCCTTCTTGGGAGCTAGCTCTATATTGAGGGCTTTTAACTAAATTCACTTCCATTTTCAAAGCAATTCCTTCCAATTTCAGTACAGCCCAAATCTCAAAGCCAGTAACAACCAGCTACTAATTACCAGCTAAGTGTGAACTCAGGTCTCTCGATTCAGACCCTTGGTAGGAATGTCACATTGTTAGAGGTGCTGTGAGGAACAGTTGGGAATCCACTGAGCTCAAAGCCCCATTGTCTGGACCTGGTTCCATCACAAGACCACAGGCAGCCATAGAACTCAAAGGCTCTTGCCTCCCAATCTCAGTCTACGACAGGAAAAATAAGGCCTAAAGAGAAGGGCTAAGGCCAGGGTCACAAGTTCCAGGGGCAGGATATGAAGAAGTTCCTTACACAAAGTTGGACCTCTAATGTGGCCCCAGTGTAGGATCCTAGGTGTATGTCCTCCTAACCAAACAAGAACTCCACCCCTGAAAGGAGCTTTGCTCTGTGGAAGACAGTTCACACGCCCTTCACCCTCTCACCACACAGAGGCATGGAGGGTCATAGAGTGACCATACCAGGCACTGAATTTCAGAGACTGTTTGTCGGTCTGCTACTGATTGAGCTTCTCTTGGCACACATGCAAACAGCAGCTAGACACAAGTGTGCACACCTTTGAGGCAAAAATTCTGGGACTTATTAGTTCCTGTCATTTGCCTCCAAAGGGCTCTTCCTCCAGATCCAGCTTCTTAGGCCACTGGTGTTATCTGGGGGTTGGCTTGGAGAAGGGCTCGCTAAGACAGACTCTCTCCTACCCCCTTAGAGCTGTCTGTCCACACACTGCTCACTTGGGCCAACAGAGCCAGCCCTATCAGGTCTGTGCTCTCCACATAGCAGGGAGAACAACGGCCTAAGGTGACACACTTTGTCCTCACAGAATAAGCATGTATGTAGTGAGGATCTGCAAGGGCCTTGTTGAGCACAAACAAGGTGAGGGAGCAAAGAGAGCATAGCAGACACTCCTTCTTCCCCATAGTGACATGAGTGTGTCAGAAAAGGCCAGGATACCCTCTTACCACCCCACTTCGTCTTGCCCAGCTGCCCTTCCTTTTCACACTCTCCCCCAACACTGACAGCTGCCCTGCCCTACCCCTTCTCCACTGAAGTGGCCACGCTCTAAATGAAAGGGCCAATAGACAGCTCCCTGCTGGACACGGGTAGGTTTGATCTCCAGCTGGTGTTAACTGAGGTTGGGTCTCTTTAGGTTTCCAACTGGGTTGGCCCCAGTACCTCAGGCCCAGCCTCTCAGTTCACTTGATCATGCACATCCATGGTCCCCCAACATTTCATGTGTTGTCTACTGAATCTCAATATGCATGTGTAAACAGTATTTGCACTTTACAAAGCTAAGAAGGATTAGGTGAGGTTATGAGGGTGCAGCCTTTCTGATGGCATTAGTGACCTTAGAAGAAGAGGATGAGAATACTATGGTGCCACCTGCTTTGCTAAGATGGAGTAAGAAAACCTTCACAGATGTCAACTAGAAGCAAACACCATGTTCTTTGATGGGTCTCTAAGATATATGAGCTAACTAAACCTCTATTCATTATAAACTATTTAATATGTGGTAAAAAATGACCCAGTATGACCATACAAATCAGACTAAAACAATCTCCCTAAGTCTGTCTGTAAGATGTGACTTCAAAGATGCCTTCTCTGGCTGTCTTTGCCCTCTTCTGACCATATTTAACATGCCTGTGGCAGAGGAGACTACCTACAAACTTGGGTTGTGTTTGAATATATTCCCATATCTAGCCTTGCTACTTTTCTAGGTAGCCAACTGTCTCGTTTACAAACTCTGCATAAACTTTTAATTCATGCCAATTCTTTGTAACATTCTCTTCTGCTATTGTTCATAAGCAAATATGCATTGCTGAAAATCTGATTGTGAACAGAATTATGTCTTTTTTCATAGCATAAATTCTCTCTCTCTCTCTCACACACACACACACACACACACACACACACACACATCCTAGCTTGAGTTCTAATGCTGTGTTAAAACACTGACCAGAAGCAGAGGCCATAAAGGAACACTGCTTACTGGCTCACTCTCCATGGTTTTCTCAGTGTGCTGTCTTACAGAACCAAGCCAGGACAACCTGCCCAGGGGTGGTACTGCCCACAGTGGTCTGGGTCCTCCCACATAAATCATTAATCAAGAAAATGTTCTTCAGAATTGCCTACAGGCCAGTCTGAGAAAGGTGTTTTCTTTTTCCCAGATGACCCTAGCTTGTGTCAAACTGACCAAAAATCTGCCCAGTACACTGTATATAACATATGTTCTTTTCTTCCATATATATTATTATAACCTCCTTTTCAACATTTTCTTCAAACTCAACTATGAATTTATTCCTGGATACAGAACACTCTCCATAAATCTTATTTTCAGTATTTCATCAAATGGATAAAGTGTAATTACCCCCGGCCATGTCACTTTTATTTAACATTAAGGATGCTTGTAATTTCACAAAAACAACACATCAAGTCACAGTTTTAACACATGAAACTTTTCTTGTAGATTACTTCCTCAGGACATGTTTCAAAAATTTTGACGAATGATTTAAAGTGCTTGACGCTTTGATAGCACTTCTCCCCGACCCGGTGCCAGGGCCCAGATTCTGGGGATTCCCACATAGTGGTGTGCAGTGATGTGCATATGGATGCCCAACTGAGTTAGGTAAGACATGGGGAACGAGTCAAGTATTGAGCAAGACAGGAAAGGATCCAAACTCAAGGGGTCATAATGTTCAAAACAACTGTTGTTATCAAGCAAAACAGGAAGCCGTTGCCTTCCCATGGAGTCCTGCCAGGGGGTACAGTTCCAGGAGGCCTCCTGTGGCCACTCCACTGACTCCTAGTCTACCTCAAAGTACATCTCTCCTCTAAGGCTACTCCAGCAAGACCTATAAACTGCTGAAGCCTTAGCTAATACTTGGGTTCACAAGCACCCATTGTGAGGAACCCCACACCCCAGCTAGTCAAGTAAGAGAAAGGAAGACAGTGGGGTCTATAAACACATACCATATTAAAAACAAAAAAAAGGCTGCCCTTTAATCCTATTGGTTTCCCCGTGACAGTGCCAATGGCTTTGTTTCAAGGTCTCTGGCTCATCAGATGTGTTTGCAGAACTCAAACTTCACTGTATTAGTCTGGTCCTTGGAGACACAGCAGTAGACGAAAAGACAAAGCAGCCCCTGCTCAGCGGGGGGGGGGGGGGGGGCTCTGTTCCTCACAGCAAACGCTTTGAGTTCCTGGCTGCAGACTTTGGACAGTTCTGAGGGTTGTGTATCTCTGGGTGTTATGGCACTCTGGTCTCCACGCACACTGACGGTACCAAAGCTTCATAAAGGTGTAAACACTGGGAGGCTGGGGGCATTGTTCCCGCAGCGGCGTGTCATGTGTATTTATGACACACGTGCACGTGGCAGTGACGGAACCAGACAGTAAAGTCAGCCTGCTCTGGCACCACACCACCTGGTTTCTAATTCTAGCTCTGCTTTGGGAACTTCAGCAAAATCTCTCTCAGCTTTTGCCCTCAACTGCAAGATAGGGGAAATGTTAGAGTCAGTTTTCTGTAATTATAACAACAATATGCTTCATGCTGGGTAGTTATGAAGTAATGAGGTCTCTTAGCTCACACTTTTGAGGCTGACTATCCAAACAGCATGAGGCTGGCTCTAGTGAGGACATCATGGCAGACGACAATAGTAAGATTGTGCACAACAGGGCATGATCACATCACAAGAGCAGACTCCAGAGAGTGAGAAGGGACCAGCCCTGGAATTCCTCCACTGGAACCCACCTCTTCATGGCCCCACAACCTTTAAACATTGTCACCCTGGAAACAGGACAGAAACTACTGGAAGACACTCATATCATGTCTGAACCATATCGTAGCATCATTTGCTTCCAATGTTTGTAAGGAGTGAATCCTTTAGCATGGTGCTTGGAACACTGGAAGCCTTTCCTTAAACATGGTCTAGCTGCAATGGCAAACAGTTATCTACTGGGTCCTAAATAAACCAACTGTTTGGTGATTGGCAACATCAAACCAGGTAGAAGGTTCCACAGCCAGAGACCCAAACAGAAACTGAAGGTGCATTCTGACCACCCAGAAAAAGGTAAGCATATAATGAAAATATTCATAAAAGGATGGAAGAAAAGAAAAAGAAAACACTAGAAAAAAATTTCTCCTTTTCCATTGCTGCCAACAACGGAAATACGGCAAAAGGTTCCTGCCAAGTCCAGATGGCTCCAAGGATGGGCACGTGCCAGAACTCAAGCTCAAATGGTCAAGCTGAGTTGGGAGAACAGGACTGGGGGACAAGCAGAGCCAGTTCCAGGACTTTCCTCAAGGATGGATATTCCAGACAGATAACTTCCAGTGCCATCCGGCACTATGGAATTTCAGAAGTCTGAGAGAGGGTGAGGCAGGGTGGGGAAACTGGACTTTGGCCTCAACTAACAAAAGGTTTGCAGACGTGGTTCTCGGCACTGTGATGTAAATGGAGAGCTGTCCAAATTTAGTATCAGTGGCGCAGATAAAAACAATGTCAGCAGACTGGATAATTAGAGCTTTTTGGCCCATTCCTTCTCTCTCTCACTTTCTTGAGGGATGTTGAAAGAGAAGGAGGAGATGGGTCCAAAAAAACAAGAATTCCTCAGAGTTACAAGTGTATTTTTAGCTCCTCCTGAGCATGAGAGAGCAGAGACATTACTTCAGGATCAGCTCTTGACTGTGCCCTTTACAGAAGGCTAAGCAGCACCTTTTAAGCCCCTATGATAAAGACGAATGCTTTTAAAGAAATGCACAAGCTAATTAAGACCACATTTGAGTAGCCATTCCCTTTCAACAGAGGACGGTGCTGGCCAAGTGGGACAGATATCATGAAGTGAGCTGCCTTAGCTTCTGTTCCTCATCAGCTCCTCAAACGCCTCTCCTCACCACTCCAGGATCTGTTGCCAGCCTTGCAGCTAGACCTGATCTGCTCAGCTCAGGACTGGAACCACCCCAATCCAGTGGGTTTCTAGGGGGACATCCAGGTCATTGCAGAGAGGCTAGGCCCCGCCACCTGTTACTGCTGGCATTTTAGAGTTCAGGCCATTTGACAAGGAAAGAGTGAATCACAGAACCACAGACAGAGTTAGGAGACCTAATTTAGCCTCCCACCCAGCAAAGGAATCCTGCTTTTCCTAACTGGGCAACAGTGGTCTGGGGTGTGCGTGGGAAATACAGTTGGCAGAAGGGATGGGTCCAACCTCAGCAAAAATTCAAAGGAAGGGCCTGGTCAATAGCCTGTGGGTCCCTTAGAACAACTTGAGAATACCAAGAGCCTCAGCACTAAGGATGGAGCTGACACTAGCTCTAGACCCTGCAGCAGGGACTGGACATCCCAGTAGTGACACACAAAGGAACCCTGTCTGTCCATGAGGAGCATCAATCAATGGCAGGAGAGAGAGTGCATGCCACTGTATTAGAAAAGGTCTTGAAAGGTCTTAGAAAAGGTCTAGAACATATTGGTCTGAAGTACATCATTTAGATCTCTTCTATCACCTAGCATCTCTAGAGAGGAGAAGCAGGGGTGCAAACACTCTCATCCCCTCCTTTTCTGTTGCTGAAACATTTGGGAGACCCTTCTCCTTGGGTCTAACAGCTCTGCACATCTTTCTTACCCACACAGGCACACACTCACTACCTTTGTCCCAGGCCTGATTTTCGAGAACACTTGTACACTCAACAGCTCAGAAGGAAGAGACGGTCCAGTTAGACAAACCCACAGCCTCTGATGGGGCGAAGTGAAAGTGTACTTACTGGCTCGGAGAAAAGATCCCAACTCCTTAGGGTTCCCCACCCCGCCACCATCCCACCACAGTGCAGCTATAATCTTGCCTTCTTTGCAGCAACATATGGGGGTTGGGGCCCAAAGAACCAGTGTAAGAGAATGCTGCTATTCTAGCTGTTGTTTTTCTTGTTAATCGTAAAGCGCTCTATCTCTAACCCGCAAGTCTCCTCTCCTGCCAGAAATCATGAAATTGGCAGATTACCTCCTTAGTTTGCAGTAGGTGAACTCTCATTCTCTTTATAGTTGTTGAAAATAACCTATACAAAAGATAGTGGCAAAATAAACTTCCTTTCTCCACTCTTTATCTTGGAACATCACCAACCCAATCACATCCTGTCTGTGTTTAGCTTATTTTTTTTTAAATTAAGCAAAGGACTTTAAAAATCCTTATTTATTCATGCTGATTCTCATCTTGATTTTAATCCAGATTTCCATTTGAGTTTTTTGTGAAGCTTTTTTTAAGGAAACTTGATCTTTTTAATTTGAAGGTCCCCTGTTAAATTTTCTTGCTGCAGATGTCTGTCCCCCTAGCTCACTCATTCCTTCCACCAGACCTCGAAGAACCTCCACCTAAGTCTAGATTCTCACTCACGAACCTCTCATCCCAGCAACCTCCACAAAAAGAGGAGGGTGCATGTCCTGAGGGTATGACATGGCTGAAGACCAGAGTACACCAGCTAGGGTGGTCAAGCAGAAGTAAGAACAGCCCACATACTTCCAGAACATCTGGCTGAGAACCACTATCAACAGATGTGAGAGGACAGTTAGAGGGGAAGTACAGGCACTGCCAGACTGGGATCAAGCACCGGGAGCAGGCAGGCAGGGCAGAGTGAGAGGCAATGCTATGAAATTCCCAGTTAGCTCAGTGAGAGACTGAAGGATGCAGAAGTCGTCAATGGCTTCCCAACTCCTTGGGACATGGGACGTGAGCATCTCCCCTGCCTCCTGCCGTCCTCACCACTGTCACCCATCCATTCATAGATGAGGATTCCTGCAGATGCTGAGCCTTGACACTCGGCTAAGTTACCAGAGATTCTCGCCGTTTCCCCAGTCAGGTATGTTCTTGATTTCTCTCATGACTTTCCCACACATGTAGGTCTCAGCGTCTAGTACCAAGCTGTAACTTGTGATTCTTGTTCAAAAATAAATAAAACAATCCAATAAAACTGGTGAAGTAAAACGCTTTGCTATTATTCATCCCTTCAGTGTTCTAGCTTTACTTTTAGATTTTACTGTTTAAAGGCTTCTTACAATATTTCTAAGCATGGCAGGGCATCCCAAGACTCCCAACATCTGGTCGTGAGTTACTTGAAGAACTTTAGCATAGTTTCCTTTCTTTTGAAAAATAATTAATATGCGATGGCTTTAATGGATAGCAAATGAATAAAAGCAGCTTTAATGTAGACATAGTTTTACCAGTAAGATTGGACTTTATCAGGCCCCATGATCAGGGCTCATCTGGAAAAGTTTATAAGTTGGTTTCATGGAAAACTCAAGGGGATGGACCCTGGGCCTGGAAGCTTATTACCAGTTTAAGCTCTGAGGGGGCCCTCACCCCATACCAGTGGTCTTTTTTGTTTATAGAGGATTCTCAACTGGTGGTCCTATGGCAAGATGGCCTCCCATCTCTTTAAAGCACACATAAACATTTCAATCAGAAAGTATTGCTGTCCTTCCCTATGAGTCCTCTAGTCTTGCTTCATCCACAAAAGAGAAAAAGAATTAGACCCAAATCTTATCCCATTCTCCTAACTGCCAGGAAACCTTATTTAAATTAATTCCCACTTTGCCCAATTCTGAGGGGTTCAATGGTTGAGTGTGTCCCCAAAGCTCATGTGTTAGAAACTGAATGTTGAGTTAAATGTTGAGATGGAGGACCTTTAAAAGTCACCTCTTAACGTGACACCTTAAAGTATGGTATGAGACATCTGTCATACAGGGGTAGGCTCATATTTTGGAAACTGGTTTGCCATAAAGGCAGGTTGAAACCTGTTGGGTCTTGTGATCATTTGCCATCCATCTTTCACCATGAGATGATGTAGCATGGGGGTCCTCACAAGATGCAGCCCCTTCACATTTGACTTCCAGCCTCCAGGGCAGTAAGAGATAAGTCTCTGTTCCTCATAAATTGCCCAGTTTGTTATCTTCTGTTAAATCAGCACCAAACTGACCAAGGCAGGGATCTTTAAGGCTATTCTACTCCAGGTACTGCCTCTGGTTAAAAAAAAAAAAAAAATGGCCAGACCTTCAGGCCCATGACTCTCCCCTGGATCCACATTAGTGATCAAAGGAGGAAGTCACAGGAGACCCAAAGTACTTCCATATAATTCCTTCCTGGACACAGGTCTCACCGGGCTTTGCTTTTGGCAAGGATCTGAACTCATGGTTATGAGAAAAGTATCTCCAAAGGAGGCCAAGAGGGCTCCTCTATGCTTCTTCAGCATTTCAGAATCAAATGGATTGCACAGAAAGTGGAAAACCCCAGGCTACATCAACCAATGGGCATTCAAAATGCCCATTATGATTCTTCTATGTCCCCTAGCCTCAGGTTGGAGCCCTGCAATCACATTTGAGAGGTCAATTGTTTTTTAAGTTGGGAGTCTGATACCTGTGTGCTCTTTCCTGTTCCTTCTGTCTTCTCTGTCATCCAACCCCTTCTCCTTAGGACTCCCTAAACTCTTCTGGCCCTTCCTGGTCAGTAAAAATCTACTCCCTAAGTAGATAGAGCAAGCAAGTGTCACTTTGGGTCTCACTCAACAAAGTTGGGATGTGGTTAAGTTGAAACAGAAAAGGGGGGTACCCATCTCTCCTGGGAGCATTAGGCAGGTGTTATCTATCACTGGTTTTAAAAGATCACTTAGGATTAATGATAAGTTTTCAAAATTCTCCCTGGAAGTATTGGTGATGTTCAATTTCCTGTAAATAAGCAAAGACTTTGGGGGATCCCAAATTGAGAAATTCCAATACCTCGGCCCCTAGAAAGCTTTAAAGCTAGCTGCTTATTGCCAAGGGCTAAAAATCACACCGTCTTCTTACACAAGAACTATTAACACCTGTGGAGTTAAGGGTCCCGCTGTCAGAAGCCAGAGGGTGCCACCTGTGGCTGCCACCACCTGCTGCTATTAAATGCCAAGAAAAAAGTTACTAAGAACCAGTACTGGAACCACTTCTCCTTGCCTAACTACAATTTTCATTGGCTGGAGCAAGAAGACTCCAGTCACCTGCCTTTTAACAAAGTCGCAGACTTGAGGAGCTCCAAGCATAAAGAGAAGCTAAGGAGAAGCATGGGTCAGCCAGTCCTGGCCTTGGTTTCTAGTGTAATGGAGAAAGCACAGCCTGGTAACACCTGGAGGGCACCATTTCCAGCTGTTAGGGAGTTGGGACGAATCTCTGTGCACTGGCACAGCGGCTCTCTCCTCTTCTTTTTGACAATCTTTCTGCCTTTGTTTTCTCAGAAGCTGTGCTCTCCTCTTTTCGTCCTGCTTTTTCTTCCTGGCCCCTAAGTGGCTGATGAGCTCACCTCCTGGATGACCTAATCCAGTGTCACGGATTTACATATAAGCAAGAGTTTCCCATTCTCACTTCCCAGCCTCCCAGGACACCTCCACGAACTAATCTAAGACAACACAGCAGAATTCCCATCTCTCCAGCCAGGCGGTTCTCCAGTGGCAGTTTCCACCCAGCAAAGGCCTCATCCTTAGCCCTGGGGTCAGGATCTTTTTTTACCCTGCCTTGTACCCAGATTTACTTCAAATGCTTCTTTATCTGATCACCGCCTACCACCTGCGGGTCTACAGACTATTGCAGAGTCTTCTACTGGCTTGTCTTTCAGCTCCCCTCCCAAATAACACCTCCAGGAAGCAGTCAGATACCAACACACTCTGCACCGCACCCTCCAGGGGCTGTTCACTATATACAGAATAAAATCCTAAATCCTTACCTACAAGGCTGTGATTCAACAGCCATCTGAGTAGGAAGAAGAGCAGAAGGAAAGAAAACCAAATCAGACACACACAGCCATTGGGGCTAAGGGAATGGTGAGGAGAATCAGTTTCTTAGGCTTAGAGGAAACAGGTAGCTATTGTAAAGGTAACCGATGCACTGCCCATTGTCAAAATTCACCTCCTGTTAAGCTCTGCTTCACCTCTCTACTGTTAGCTGGGCTGGGTGACTTGCTGCTCCTCCAACCACACCTAATTCATCCTAGCCCCACTGTTTTGGCAGTTGCCAAGTTCTTTGCCTTGAATAGAGTTCTCCCTCCAGATCTCCAAGACTTGTGATTTCACTTCTTTCTCTCTTTGGTAATGTGTCACCTCCACAGAAAAGTGTCCTACCTGGCCGTCCTGCGTTAAACAAACACGCACCCCTTTGTCTTTCTAGTGCTCCCTCTGCCACTGTATTTCAAAGTTGCTGCC
This sequence comes from Lophiomys imhausi, assembly GCA_907164525.1. NCBI lineage: Eukaryota > Metazoa > Chordata > Mammalia > Rodentia > Muridae > Lophiomys > Lophiomys imhausi. The sequence goes on along the minus strand of CAJQZJ010000531.1, from coordinate 2,135,049 downwards.
TACTTCTCCCACTAAAATGAAAAGTACATTAGAATAGAAATTTTGAGCCTCTCATCACTCAGGGAAGACTTGTTGAGTGAGTGAATGATGGAATGAGTATAAAGTTGTGTCATTTTAATACTCTTTTTTTTTTTGGAAAAGAGGACTGAATTTCTCAGAGATATTTCCAATACCGATAAAGGTCCTAAGCAGACTCCTGAGACACAGCCCCGAGAGAAAGCAATTTATTTACTAAGAGGACCAACCATAGACAAATAATCCACTGGATGCACAAATGCCAACTTAGTACAAAAGAACAAGACAATGTGACACCTACAAAGAACACGTGAACTCTCTACAAAAGAGCTCAAAGAAAACACCTTATAAACAGGTATAGCTAAACTCCATATTTAAAAACCAGCTAGCAAGAAACAAAGTTCTAGAAACTATGTGTGCTTTCATAAGAAAGAGAATTAACAATGAAGCATACGCAACCGCAACCGTGGTTTGATGTGCTATTGTTAGACAGTGGAGGCCACTGCAGGTTACTGAACCCCTCCCTCACAATCAGCAGCTTGTAAAACCAGGAACCAAAACTGTAGGACTCTGGTTACTGGTCAAAGGAATGGGAGCTGAGTCATTTCTGACCCTCGGTGAAGACGTGACTTTCTAAACTGCCCAAGGACCACATGAATGCTATCCAGGGAAAGGGAGATAGAGTAGTCCCCAAAGTGCTTGCTTTGTGACCCTGAGGACCTGAGGCCAATCCCCAGCATCCATGTCAAGTCAAGGCCTGGTGGTGTGCAGTAACCCCAGCTCTGGAAAAGCCGAGACAGGATGACCCTGGGAATTGCTGACCAACGAGTGTAGCCAAAATGTGGTTCAGTGAGAGATCCTGTCTCAAAATAGACCCTAAGGTGGCACAGGGAAACTACCTTCCTCACATGAAAATAACAGAAAGTTATATATGTACACGATACAGGTTATGTATATGAAATACCAAAGGGCGACCCACATGTTTGAAACCTGAGAATATTTACTATTGTACAATTGCCTACGAAAGGCATCATCTGTGTTCAACAAGCTTTCTCCGCGTCTATTACAAGAGCCTTCTCCATAAACAGAAGGTGAGCACATCTGTGAAGTCCTGTATGTGTGTGTGTGTGTGAGAGAGAGAGAGAGAGAGAGAGAGAGAGAGAGAGAGAGAGAGAGCTAACTCTCAGGCAAGACAGGCCCCATCTGACAGTTCCCACTGACTCACCAGGTCTAGAGCTCTACCAGGCTAAGTCAAGGCCAACAAGTAATTCTAAGGTGTCATTTTACCCTCACCTTCCCAGGTAATGGGCCAGGCATCCTCTCATATCAAGGCTCTCTTGCAAACCCTGGGACAAACACACAGTCCCCCTCTGCGGCTCTCCAGGTACCTGAGGCAGAACTGAGTTCTGCTGAGTCACCAGCGTCTTCTCTTTGATCTGCCGGGGTAACTGGGATGGAGGACCAGGAAAGGGCCTGAGAACTGCTTCCGGCCCTGCACGCCCCAGCGGATGTTCTGAACTGCAGCACAGAAGCCACCCGGATGAGAAAGAGGAAAGCGGGGAAAGAGAAAGGACAGACAGACCAGTCAGAGACAGACGTGTCGAAGAGTGGAAGAACAGCTAGGAGCAGTACATTGTTCTCAAGAATGTCTCGCAAGTGACAATCAGTGGAGTGTTACAGGTTTGGAGTTCAGAAACAAGTGTCCCCGGAAGAGCCAGAAGGAGAAGCCTTCTTTACCAAGGAAGACTGATGGGTGGTCCTCTGGTCAGGTTGAAGGACCTGGAAAGGGGTGAGGGAGAAGGGCTTTGGGAGCCGCCTCTATGCAAGTGAGAGGCAGTGAAGACAAGATGGATGACAGGGCCTTGTGGGTAATCGGGGGCCTGGCTTGGGTAACACCACCAAGGAACAAGGGCTGACAGGGCTAAAGAAAATACACTGCGGCCGGGTGTGGTGGCACATGCCTTAATCCCTGCGTTTGGGAGGCAGAGGCAGGTGATCACTGTGAGTTCGACTTCAAGGCCAGCCTGGTCTGCAAATCGAGGTCAGGACACCCAGGGCTATTACTCAGAGAAAGAAAGACAGGAAGGAAGGAGGGAGGGAGGGAGGGAGGGAGGGAGGGAGGGAGGAAGGAAGGAAGGACGGAAGGAAGGAAAGAAGGAAGTACACTGTAGAAGAGTGGCCTCAGAGATGAGCGTCCCTCCGCCAGACTGGGCCTGTGTCCTTTGTTTCTCAGAGTTCACATTACGGCAGCCCACAGAGCACACTCTACCAAGTTCAGGCCACTAAGGGTCTCTCATCCCCTCTTCAGAGACTTTTGCTCCTTCAGGGGGCAAAGTTTACATTCTTAAGAGGGAAACTAATGCCTGTGGGAGATTCTCCCAAAGTGCAGCTGCCTTAGGATTTGTCCTTTGCAGCTTGTTTCTACCTCTCCTGAGGTATGCTACTTTGTGAAGGGCAAACCAAAAGGGCTCTCACCATGACATATCATAAGCCAGGAAGTTTCGGAATGAAAGATCCTTACGAGGTCCCTTAATAAACCATAAAGGAGCCTCAGAGGTCCCTTCACACAGAGTGGTGGTCTCCTTCCTACTTTGAGGCACACTCTAGAGGAGAAATGGGAGGAACAGGGCTCTCAGAGGAATGTGATGGGTGGGCCTATTTCAGTCTCCTGTCCAGTCCAAGTGAAGCTGAATCTGGATGGGCATTTCTGCTTCTCTCCTGTGCTAACCCAGACGGACCTTGACCTTCGAGACAAAGATGGAGCTCAGCTGACCTGCTGCTTACAGAGAATTCTTAGTTCCTTGATCTTAGATCCTCCTTCGGGACATGTGGAGCTGGTAACTCATCCTCTCTAGCCACTTCCCATGATCTGCCAGCTAGCTAGAGATGCCTCTAAGCTCACCATTCCTCCCTCTATCCTTGGAACCGTCTAGACCAGGCTCCTGACAGCTCCATCACTCCCACTCTGGCTATCATCACGTTATAAATTCCCTGTTCCCTGGACACTTCATATTCATGGCTTTAAAGGTCTTGAAGTCACAAGAAAACATGAAATAAAGCTACTGGTTATTTAAAAATAACTACGCAAGTTCATTCTAAGGTAATTTTTCAACTCTACCAACAATTCTATCTATCCCCGAGTTTCCTGACACTTGGGAGCAAACAAAGAAAAAAAAAGGTTCACATAATTCTCCTGGTGCAAAGATGATGAGAGGAATGGAGTAACAGCCTCCCAGAGTGAACTCCTAAAGGCCTCTCTACAGGGCGAGAGTGAACATCGCAATGGTCTGAGCAACAATGGGCTTTTAGAAATAAATGTCTAATGTCAGCATCTGTGTTTTTGTTTTTATTATTATTTTACATTTATTTATTTCTTCAAGTTATACTCAATCATAGTCACCTCCCTCCTACCCTCTTCCCCCTCATCTCCCCATCTGCTTTTTTTTTTTTAGTTTAAAGTATATCTTTTCCCCAACACTCCCTCTTTTAATCCAATAAAAGGCTCTTTTTCTTATAACAATAAGAATAATTAGGCCACAATTATGAAAATTATAAGGTATAACACACATTCCCAATGTCCAGTCCATACGTATTTGGCAACTGATATCAATATTCTATTATCTATCTATCTCAATGAGTTTAGAGTTCTATACCTAACTAAGTTTCCATCCTAACTTGCATTACCAACTTAAAAACATCTTTTTAGTCCTAGAACATCCTTTTAATTCCTAAACAACTTAAAACTTAACTGTGAGACTATGACTCTATAGTCTTCCGCCACATCTGTTTTAATAAAGCACCGAAATACTAAAGTCCAGTCAAAGAACGTTGCTTTCATATTGGGGCAGGGGTCTGGAAGGTAATATAAGCCTCATGGTTCTGAACAGAAAACTGTACTGCCATCACCGCCCATCCTGGGGGGCGGGGAGGGATGAGAGGCTGGTGATCAAGAGGTCAGAGGGCATTGAATGCATGCTGGGATGGATTGTCTTAATGAATTAAGGACAAAGAGAGGGGATCCAATTACCTACATTAAACAGAATGTTCATTATGAAGAATAGTCTTTCCTAAGATGCTAATACCATCCGAGCAAAGACATGCTGGAAAAGAAATCAGCAATTAGCGGAGCTCTTCTAGTATCCCTCTTAAGTACCAATTAAACCTTCCCTGGGAGTTGACAGCAGTGACCACAAGAATGTCTGCCCCAGGGTGTATGGGAGGAACAGGGTGCCAGGTTTCTGCTGTATCTGCCTGCTGGTGGTAAAGTACACATTGTCTGTCTGAGGAGGAAGGATCCTGTCAGGCACTGCTGGCTAGACAGAAAGCTTAAACAACAGTGAACTACAGACATGCCCAAGGAAAGAAAACATGCCTATCCTGATTTTGATTCCTACATACTTCAAAACGAGGGTACAGCTGGGACACCAAAAGTCTACTCCGACATACCAGGGGAGAAACTATTTCAGACCAACCAGGTGCTCACACTGTGGTCACTTCCCACTTAGGTCCACTTCAGACTTGCTTAACTAAAGCTTTTACAGTAGAGACTGTGTATCAACAAGCTCCTCCTGATGACTCTGATTCATTACATCTGAGAACCACAGGTCTAGAAAGCTTGGGCTAAATATGGCACCCAGCCACAGGAGATACTTGTACAAGTGTTGCTTTGCCTCTCTGCAAAATTTCTACTGTACTGTGAGAGGTAGAAAGGTGTTTCCACATGTCCAGCAGGCAAATGACCAGAAGCACCTGAAAGCATCTTGAAGACCCAAGAGTTAAGACCTGAAGGAAAGGGGTCAATTTTAAGAGACCAATTTAAGTCTCAACTTGATTAAGTAGATACATGTCTTCTATCTTAAGATAATGATGCACTTCTCTTTGAATAGCTCTTTTTTTTTTCCAAAGATTTATTTATTATGTATACAGTGTTCTGTCTGCAGGTACATCCGCAGGCCAGAAGAGGGCACCAGATTTCATTATGGATGGTTGTGAGCCACCATGTGGTTGCTGGGGACCGAACTCATGACCTCTGGAAGAGCAGCCAGTGCTCTTAACCGCTGAGCCATCTCTCCAGCCCTGAATAGCTCTTTCAATAGCACTGGTATAGCTCAAAACTGAAAAGACACAGAAGAGTACTTAACCATGCCTGCTCCCAGGAGCCTAACACCAAAGTGCCTTCCAGAGTCAACCATAACACCAGACTCTCGCAGAAAGATGGTAAAGGACATTTTTGTCCCCATTTTTTTACACACAAATGATAGCATATTATACACATTGTTTTATACCTTGCTTTTTTCACTTAACATAGAAATATGGCTGCGCCATACCAGAAACATCTAGAACCACTTAGAAAGTTTCTGAGTGTTTGAAAACATACAAAACACAGGGTGTGCGAGTCTTCGCTGCAGAGAAGGAAAGGCTGCTGAGCTACCACGTGAATTTTCAGTGGATCTCCAGTACACAGCACATCCTTAATTCTCCATCTGCAGAACATTCTGCAAGCCGTATTTGTGTGTTGTTTTGTCACACAAAGGTAGAATGGATATCCTCAGCCAGATCATTAAAATACAAAGTAACATTACTGGATAACAGAAGTGCAGGGTGACTCAAGTACCCCAGGATAAAAGTAGAAAGGAGATTAAACACTAGAGAAAACTCAAAGCAATGGCATGACTTGGAACATTTTTGTCTGTTAAGTCCAATATCTATAAATCACATTTTTAAAGAATTAAACCCCAATGAATGATAATGACATGCATAGACTAAGAACACTACTTGATAGAGCCATTTTCCAACACTCACAAACAAGTATGCAACACAAAATAAAATACATATGATCTAACTTGTACTAGCAACTTTATTGAAGAGTTCACATGCCATATAATGCACACTCATCAGTAGGGTTTCCCTGCTATATAATCACCTTGTGTAAGCATCACCTTGATAAATTCCAGAGTGCCATCATCCCTGAGAAAGAAATTCTATGCGCACCCTTGTTCCCTCCCCACCCCCGCTCCCCAGACCTCCACCCCAGGCACCCGGCAGTCTATACTATATTTTCCACAGACTAATCTGCACATGTAACACAACTGAGGAATCAAAATCAATGACCTTGTAGGTAACTCTACATAAAATTCACTCTGTTCTCCACTGAAGAGCAAAGAAACAAAAGAATGAGGAAAAGAATAAGCATTTAAGGGCCACAGCATAGCGCCAGATGTTATAAAGCAAACAGTACATTCTAAATAAATGTAAGTAAGAGAAAATGGTAGTGATAAAGTGAAACAATAAAAACTCTCAGTTAACATTACAGCAGCTAGAAAAGGAAGATGAAAGCAGAGAAAGAAATAAATGAAAACAGCTGACATATTTATTCCAACCATATTAATAATTACATCAAATAAAAGTAGTCTAACATTAGTTTAAAATGGGATAAGAGAAGAAAGACCCAATTATATACTATCTACAATAAAGCCTTCTTTGAGGGGTAAGAATGCAAGCACTAATTAAATAAAACAGAAATGGCGACAATGACACCAGACAGAGGAGATAGGAGAAGGGACACTGCCAGGGACAAAGACAGTCACTTCACAGTAAGTCAGTTCACTAGAGAAAGAGTAACCCTCAAAAACAGGCATGGACTTCCAAAATGCTTTATCCAAAATCTCCCGAAATTAAAAGGGGTGCTGAGAATGTCCACTGCTATAGCTCAAGGTTCCTATATTCCTACAGAAAACAAGAGAAGATCAGAGGAGCTATACCTATTCTAACCCAAATGGCTATATTCCCCATCCACAGACACCAAAAATGCATTCTTCTCAAGTACACATGTAATGTTCATCAATTAACCCAGATTCTGGGCCACTGAACAAACCTGAATCAAACTAAAAGAAGAAGTACAATTTTGGAGTATTCTCTGAGAAAAAAAAAATGAAATTGAACCAGCAGGGTCAACAGGAGCATATCTGAAAAGCTCTTAAAATGTTTAGAGATCGAACAGTATACTTCTAAAGAACCCGTGGTTCAAAAGAAGTCACAAAGAACCTTGAAAAAATATTTCAGGCTGGCTCTGCATGGTGGTGCATACCTGTAACCTAGAACTCAGGAAGCTGAAGCAGTAGGATCATGAGTATGAAACCCGTCTGGGCTACATGATAAGACCTGTCTCAAAAAAAATCAAAGTGAATGAATATGAAAACACATTATATTGAATGTGAGGGTTAAATTAAATGTAGTATTAAATATCTATATCAATGAAAAAAAGTCTCAAATCAATGGTCTAAGCTTTCACTTTAGGAAAATAGAAAAAAAAAAAGCCAAGTTAAATTCAAATCCATCAGAAGGAAGGAAACAGTAAAGACGGAAATCAATAAAATTGAAAAGAAAAAGTAATACAATGAATGGAACCAAAGTTTGACTTATGAAAAGATCAATAAAGTTGATTAGTCTGTAACTGTACTGGTCAGGAAAAACAGAGATAAAACAAACTATAAATCACAGGCATAACATAAGAGACACTATTACAGATCCTAGAGATATTGAAAAGACAAGAGTAGTCTTCCCTTATGTGGATGTCTGAAAACTCAAATGGTAACAGACTTTATATACACCTTTTTTTCCTATGCACCTGTATGATAAAGCCTAATTTACAATTTAGGCAAAATATGATATTAACAATTACAAGTACAACAGAACAAATATAACAATGTGATATAATAAAAGTTCACATTTTAGGGTCCTCCTTAACTAAATTATAGGTTTCTTGAACACAAACACCCAATACAACTGTACATACATGATATGTATATCATAAATAATCACTAAGTAACTAGCAATGCAGACAGTCTTGAACTGGACAAAGGGAAAGAGCTGGATGTTATGAAATTTCATCATGCTACTTAAATGAGTATGCCATTTAAACATATGACTAATTAGGATTTCTCATTTAATATTTTTTGACTCCCCATTGACCTTGAGCATGTAGCCATGAGCAGAGTTGGGTACTTGCTGTATTGTGAATGAGTATATGCCCACAATTTGTCAACAGTTAAAATAGACAAATTTCTTTAAAAATACAAACAATCAAAAGTCGTAAGATTAAATATGTAATATGAACTAAAGAAATATCATAAGACCAACATTACTTGATATGAAAATCATATAAAGACATGATAAGAAAGGGAAGGTCATGCTGGTAAGATGGCCTCATAGGTTATAGAGCTATTGCTGAATCTAACTGGCCAAGTTTGATCTCCAGAACTCACATGGTGGACGGAGAGGACTAACTCCTAAAAGCTGTCCTCTGCCATTCACAGGAATACCATGACACATTCATGCAAAAACAAACACATAGATGATAGATAGATAGATGGATTGATGGATGATAGATAGATAGATGGATGGGTAGATGGATGATAGATGGATGGATGGATGGATGGATGATAGATAGATGGATGGATGGATGGATGATAGATAGATGGATGGATGGATGATAGATGGATGGATGGATGATAGATAGATAGATGGATGGATGGATGATAGATGGATGAATGGATGGATGATAGATAGATAGATAGATGGATGCTAAATAGATAGATGATAGGTAGATAGAAGCTTAAAAGTCTAACAAAAGAAACTATGAACCAACATTCTTCATGAATATAAGAATTAAATTATAAACATCCCTTCAAAATATTAGCAAATTAAACTCTGCAATATAAAAATGCTTCATTGTCATTTAAGATTTATCCTATAAACATAAACCTGATTCAACATTTGGAAATGAGCATAAAAAAGTAAAGTTGCTTCTTGATTTGTCCCATCATGAGTTGAAAATATAAAACATCAACATTCAAAATTTAGTTATGGTTTGAACTAAACATGTATTCCTTCTACATAATAATAAAGTCAAAAGTTCCTAAGTCAAATCACTGTAAAGTCGGGGACCATCTGCACATGATAGATGTATTAGTTAAACTTTTCCCCGAAAACCTAACATAATTCAATTTCTATTCAGGGCTCAATTGCTCTAGTTGGAACACACAGCAAAGAACAATGATGGCAAGGAAACCTGGGAAAACTTGCCTGAAGCATACATACACAGCATCCTGAAGGATCCGGAGTCTTCCAACATAAGGATACATGGTGGAAACGTCAAGCAAGTGATAGAGCTGTAACAGAATCCTGATTACAGGAAAGAACTCATCACACGCAGGCACATTTTAACTGAAGAAAACATTTCCCATCATTGGATCTCTGGGCCCAGGTAACTGCTTCCCATTTAGGATGGTGGATTCTTAAAATGACCTTAAAAGGCCCTGGACAAGATCTGTCAGGGACACTGTAGGACATCTTCCTTAAATGGGCAAGGACCTGACAACATTAAAAGTTCTTCTTAATGCTAAGAAAGAGTAGGAAAAGAAAATCCAGTTGGATTAGTTAACATTTATTAAATGGCAATAAGGGTGTGAACTAATTTACATTTGAAAACCATGATGCTATCTTTACACCAGTAATTTAGCATAGATGTGTACATATTTCTAAGATCTAGCACATACAAGCATCATCTCTCTCCTGCCATTTACACAAAAGAAGCTAAGTGACACCTTAGCCCTTCCTCATTCATCTTCAGCCATTTCTTTTCTGTCCATTTCTCTCTCTCTGCCTCCTGACTTGTCTCTTGAAGACCCACAATTAGACCTACTGCTCTTAACACCCTATTTGTACCCTTCCTTTCAGTGAGTCACCAACACTCCCGCCACAATTTCCTCTCCACCTACACACTCCTTCTTTAGTCTCCTGTAACCATCTCAATCCTATTATATACCACCTGAAAAGTTAGAATACTGCAGGTCAAGAAGACCAAAGCATCATCAAGAGGATATAACATTGCTTCTCAGAAGCTATTATAAAAATCAGCATATGTCATTGGGGTTAGTCACTTTTCTGTTACTGTGATAAAATTTCCTGATCAAAAGCAAATTTAGGAAGAATTTATTTTAGCTTACAATTCCAGGTTATAGCCCAACATTTTGGGAAAGCCAAGGCATGAATTCAAGCAACTAATCGCATTACTGCCACAACCAAGAACAAGAGAAAAGAATGCATCCATGCTATCTGCTTGCTGCCCACCAAGATTTCTTCACTCTCACATAGTTTAGGGCCCAGCCTAGGGAATGACGCTGCCCACAGTGGGCTGGGTCAAAAAATAATCAAAACAATCTTTCAAAGACATGTCTACAGACCAACCTAGATAATTGCTCAGTTGAGATTCTTCTAGTGATTCTAGGTTGCATCAAGTTATGAGTTAAAATGTATAAAACACCTAAACATTGATTAGGCAGTGATGGGAAAACTGATGTGATTTTGGCACCTTTTGGTACAAGGTTGTGCTATATTGTTTCCTATGCTGGTCATCAGCAATTCTTCCATCTTCATACACTCATGTCATATCAACTCCAACTATATCACAAATCACAATAATAGACCAAATTTACCAGTTAAAAGACAAATTATGGGCATGTTTTACTATATATTTATATATTATAAGATACCTAGCTATATATTCTTTACAAAATGAAGCTAAAATACACAAAGACATTTAAAAGAAATGACTGGGAAAATATGTAGGGCAAAAACTAACCATCAAAGAGCTAAACTAATATTAGACAAAACAGACTTTAACATATAGTTAATCAGGAAAGAGACTGTCTACATGATGATGACCAGACTGAGATAAAAATGCAAATGATAGCATTGGCATTGATTTTAGGAACAGTGTCTCAGTAACTGTAGGCCTAAGACAATAGCTCAGAATCATTCTAATTCTGCTCTGTTCAACTCAATCTCGAAATTATTTTGGTGAAAACACAAATTTCTTATTATAAGCAGAAAAATCTCGACCTAACAGATATTCATAGAACCCTGTACTTGATGATTAAAATACATACACTATTATTTTATCAAACAGGAAGTGTTTTCAAAGATAAGCCTGCAAGAGCCCGCAATGGAAGTCTCAACAAATTCTAAACAATCAACCAATTTCAACTTGCCCTGTTAGTTTTCTCTTCCAATATTTCACCTCTCAGCAACCCCCCTATTCAATGTATTTCTCCCCATTTGCCCTCATATGTGGACACTGTATATATTCATTCATTTACTCAATACATTTTTATCAAATGTCTAAACACCAGTCACTGTGGCCAGCACATAGGATTCCTTAGCTAACAAAACAGGACAAAGGGCCCTCCTTGGAGGAGTTTACATTCTACAGCCACTTTGGCACTGAGGCAGGTGTCTTAAGGAGGATTACGTCTAATACAGATTTAGTTGGCTCCCATAATGCAGCTGGCTCTGGTATTCCAGGTGCTCCACACTCTGGGGCAAAGAGGGTTGGGAGCACTCATAGCATGCTGTGACACCCTATGGAACATCACTTATCAGGAAGATGTCTGGGTCCAAGAATAATGACAAAATATAAACGCATCTGATCCCCTCACGATTGGCAATTAGTATGTCAAGACTCGGTAGTTCTTGAGTTAAAGCAGGTTAAAGTCTGGAAACCAGACTGTCAGAGTAAAAAGGCCACATGGATGTTGATGGTACTGGAAGTGATGAAGTCAGACTGGAAGGAGCAACTGTCTCTCAATACATCTTTGCAAAGTTGAGTGCAGCTCCAAGAAGCCAGTTGACCCAAATGACCATGACAAGTGACCAGGTCCCACAAGTTAGCTTCAATGTAAGGTCTCTTTTCTATCCTTCCCCCATGAGGTAGGAAGGATAGCCATGTCTAAAGAGACATGGGCCATGAAAGAGGGCAAGAGGGGTGCTTCCTGCAAGAGAGATTGTAGCTCACTGCTGACAGGTTCATGTTCTGACTAGAATAGGGAAAAGATGGCTGGCATTGGAGAGTCTGCTATGTTCCAGAAAGCCAAGAAAGAAAAGGGCCTGAGAAAGATGCTTCTCTAAATACCAATTGTTTCCATCTGCAGGGAGATACCCATTTTGAGAGGCTCTTCAGTCCAGGGAGAAAAGAAAACAAAGCAATAGCCCCCTGGCTGGAGAGAGGAAGGAAGGGAGCTATTCAAAGCCCTTGCCCCTCTGCCTGGTAGAAAACAATAGTGGGGACCAGAGGTACAACCATGGCTTCAACAGAATCCCTCAGACCTGGTGTTTTCTGGTGTTTGAGCCTGTTTGAGTACTGTTACTATGACAACAAGGCTGGGATGCTCAGCTCTACATGAGAGGCTTATCCCTCCAAATATGCCTCTTAAGTAAGCAACAAAGGGATTCGATGAACCTCGACTAATCTCATATTCTCCAGGAAGACCTCTCTTAGGAGGCACTTCCCCTCCTTACTCCCACAAACTTCCTAGGTTACGCTCTGTGTTCAGCCCACAACCTCATCTAAGCAGTTACTTTCACACTCCAAACACATCTGGGTCAAGCCTGAAGTACCCTGTCAGTCACAGGAGCCTCTCCCATACCTGTTATGCTGGGACAGAGCAAGGACTGTTTTGGAATTCTCTCAGGATCTGCATAGTTGCTTATAGTTGTCCCTCTCTATCTACATCTTCAAATCCAGTCAACTAACGGATTTAAAATACCCCCCAAATTAAGTTTCTCTCAATATGCAGACTTTTTCTTCCTGTTATTATTCCTTAAACAACAGACTGTAAAGTCTAGAGACACTTGAAGGAGGACTGAGGAAATGGCCCCATAGGCAGTGTTGAGGAGCACAAATATCATTCATATATACACTTAAGAGAGAGAGACAAAGAGAGAGGGGTGATTTAAAATAGAGAGGACACATGCAGACTTGAGTTTGAATCCCAAGAACCTACCTATCTTAGCTTCATTTCCTGTTGCTGTGATAAAATATTCTAAGCAACTTGGGTGGGAAAGGGTTTCTTTTAGTTCACAGTTCCAGGTTACAGTCCATCACAGAAGAAATGTCACAGTGGTAGGAGCTTGAAGGAGTTGGTCACATTACATCCATAATCCGGAACAAAGAGGACTGAATGCGTAAACGCTTACTAGTGCTCAGTTCACTTTCTCCACTATTATCCATTAGAGAGTTCCCCACCCTAAGGGATGGTGCCACCCGCAGTGGGCATGCCTTCCCACCTCAGTTAACATGACATGATCCCACGCAGACGCGCCCAAAGGCCAACCTGATCTAGTCACTGAGACTCTCTTCCCAGGTGACTCTAGACTGTGCTAAGTCGACAATTAAAACATCATCCCATGAAAAGTCAGGCCTCCTATCCAGTGCTTCTACGGATAGATGGGAAGCAGAAACTGGAGACTCTCCAGAAGCTCCCAGATGAGCTTGTCTGGCATACACAGTGGCAAGCAACAAAAGAGAGACCTTGTCTCAAAAAACACTGAAGGTGAAGGCCAACTTCTGAGGTTGTCCACACCCACATTCACACAAATACATGTACAAATGTCATACACACACACACACACACACACACACTTTTTTTAAAAAAGAGAAATGATTTAACAGATGCAGAAAGGACAGGTTACATGTATATATGATGCCATTTTGCATAGGGACTTGAACATCTTTGGACTTTGGTGTCTTTAGGGATCTGAAGTCAGTGTCCCGTAGCTACTAAGAAGGAACTGTACTGCATATCTGAGGCTAGTTTCCATTTACATTTTTTTCTTGTTTTCCTTTTGTGCCCTAGAGATATGAATTTGGAATAGATACACTTTTCAAATTATAAGTTAAGAACCTGATTCTTCGCTCCAAAATGAATTTTTTAAAAAAAGGAACTGTAATTTGTGAATGTCAATTATTAATACCTGCATCAGAAAAGCATCCTCACCTCCATAAAGCCTGTGGCCTCAAATGTAACCGAGGAATCCCCAAGTACCTGAAACATGTCAGTCCTGATCATTTCACGCCTGAATCTGTTTCTGGGCAAGCCAACGAGGACATGGAATTTTGGCAAGAATATAAGATTAATAAAACTGTTCTCATTAATTCAAGTGTGAACACTTCAGGTAGAAGAAACTGTGTGGTGGAAAGTCGGAAGAACGAGTAACGCATGCGCTGCACCTTGAAACTACAAGTCCGTGCTTTCCAGAGCAGAACACAGTGCGCCTGCGCCTGGGCGACTCCAGTGTTTGGCTGTTGTCCTTCCTTACTCTGTTATAAGACAAAGCGGCATAATTTAGTTTGGAACCGATAAATGGAGAGCCTACAACACGTAAGTCGCTCTCCTTCACATCCCTGGGAAAGGGAACCTTCTTTAAGTACGAAAGTGAGAAAGCTCACTTCATCCAAAACACAGCACTCTGCAACACACACCGCCCTCATGCAGGAAAGTGCCAGAACCGTCTCGGCAGGTCACCTGGCTGAATGAGGCATGTCCACCTCAGCCCCAAACGCATGACGGGTGGTAAGTTCCTTTGGGAGTGTACTCTATCTGTTTCTGCTTTCCGCTAACCTCCCCTAACAGTATTCCACTTAGCTACACGGCCTGGGATGGCTAATCGTAACTGGCAACCTACCTTGACGTAGATTCACCATGGAAGAAAACCGATAGGTATGCCTGGGAGGTAGTTTCTGGACTGTGTCAAGGAGGAGGGAAGACTCATCCTGTGGGCTGCACTGGTCCATGGGATGTTCAGTTCAGTTCTGAACTGAATAAGAAGGAGAATGCCAGCTGAGCACCAGCTCTCTCCTTCTTGACTGCAGAGGCAATGTAACAGTTGGCTCAAGACCCTGCTGCCAAGGCTTCACCACAATAGATTGCATCGCCTCCAGTTGCGAACTGAAATAAGCCCGTCCTTCTTTAAGTTGACTTTGTCAGACATTTTACCACAGCAAACAAGAAAAAATAGTATACTACCTACTCAAATACTTACATATTGTCACATGCATGTGTCATTCATTATACACTGATCTAACCTGCCTCTCTCTCCCACCACCCCCACCTTTAGCCACACAATGTAGGCAAGCTTAGCCTCGCTTTTCAATAAAGGAAAATGACTCCAAAGTTTTCAGTGATCTCCGTGGTCTGTACAGAGCAGAGCTTGAGCTCAGCTATGACTCCGGGAGCCAGACTTTAGGTTTGTTTGTTTGTCTTTCCTGTCCTTACAATCGGAGAATACCTGTTGATGGTATTTAAAAATTGTTATGTCGTGGGTTATGGCCATGACTGCATTTTCAATGTTTTCTTCCCAGGGGCAAGGCCAACCTAGTGGCTATGCTGAGCCTGCCCCCTAGCTCACAGCCATCCCTTTCCCTTCCAGTTCACCTCTCACATCCGGGTCTGGGACTAAGGCCCTGTGACACTCAGCTACGGGCATAAGGTAAACTGAGGGACTAGGGGATTTTTGAGTCCGCTCTTGATGCTGAGTTCTGGTCCTTTCAGGGCCTGTGGCTTGGGAGTTGCTGCTGCTGCAGAAGCTGCTTGCTTCTCAAGCTTATTTTTATCACTTGCCACAGTGCCCAGATCCTGTGGTATCGGCCTTGGCCCTGAAGATGGTATAATAAGCAGGAAAATGTAGAATACAACTGAAGGCTCCAGGGTAGGGAAGCTTCAGAGTGCTAAGGAAATAAAAACTGGAGCTAATTCTCCTGAAACATGAGCATGCTCTCAGCTTTCCCCCACTGCCTTTGTCTCTTATATAATACTCAGACAGTGTGAGCTAGCCATAAGCCTCATTTTGGGCTCCATCTTCTTCTCACCCATATTGAAACCTTTTCCAGCCCAGCTGGCTTCAGATACCTCCCTTGACTGCTTTTCCACACATGAGCTCACTGGTCCTAGGACACAAAATGGACAGGGCAGAGCACCCCCATTTTGATAACACTCAGAGATAGAGGTGTCAGCTCATTAGCAGCAGACTCAGAAGTAAACCCCTGTCTTCCTGGCCTGAATCCAGGGTCCCTGGTGCTCAGACAAAGGTATCATTGTCGGGAATCTTGTCTTCGTCTCTTCAATACTTACTTCTGGTAGGGTTTTGATCAGGGCTCATTTTCACTTGAATTATTCCAGTAATCTAATTACCACCCCTACCACCATCTTAACCGACTGGTACTCTTGTCTCTAAGTCATTCATCACTTTAATAAGGGATCTCATTTAGAGCAAATCTGGTTGTGTTGCTTCTCGATGTGAAGTCATGGTTTTCTATGGTCTCCAGGCTTAAGTTCAAAGTCTCCAAAACCGTGTGACGTGGCCTTTATTCAGTACACCAGCCTCAACACCTCCTTACACATCTGCTGTGGTCCACAAACCTGCTCTCTGTACCTGCCACTGATCTACTTGAAACAGCTCACTCCAACCTGATATCCTGAAATGTCTTTACCCGCATCTGTGTGACTTGTCTTAAATGAGTCCTCCTGGAGTACCCTGTGCCCCCCTTTTTATAACTATCACTGCTATCTTCTACATCCCATCTGTGTCTATGAGCTCCTGCCGGGTGGCATGTTATTGATCTGGGTCCCTAGAGTATGAAATCAGTTCTATACCATACAACAGTAGGCTAATGTGTGATATCTGACTGAAGTTGGGGTTCCTACCTTGACTAATTTCTGTTTCCTTCCTGAATATGAAAGTTCAGGTGGGCCTCTTCCCAGACCTTCAGGAATTAGATACAGGTATTCAGACCCTCCACCTCTTAACAGACCCTCCATCACTGGGATTATAGGCGTGCACCCCTGTGCCCAGCTCACAGGGTACATCACATCATGAAGATGTTATATCCATCTCTTCAGGATTTTTCAGAGACTACTGTTTCTGTGGTTTAGAGTTGGGGGACTGCATCAGCCTGGCTGGTTTCAAATCCTGGCTCTGTTATTTTCTGGCTGTGTGTTCGTTCGTTCATTTATTTCATCTATATAGTGGAGATAACAACACTTAATACCTTGCTGGGTGTTATAAGGATGTTTATTTAACCTTTATAAATATTTAGAGTAACCCTGGTAAAGCACTTAGCATACTTGGCACATACTCAGTCATCCAATATCTTAGTGAGAGAGAAGCCCACCCTTATTCAGAGTAATTTGTGTTCTTTGATGGATGTATCCTCAGGTAAGTTTAAATAGACATCTGAAGGTGATTGGTCCCTCTATTAATGACTTTTGCATGTGACCAAACACCTGACAGAAAGAACAGTTTGGCTCACAGTTTCAGACAGTTTCAGTCCATCATGGTGGGCAAGACATGGAGGAAGAGTTCAGTTCTTGGAGCAGAGTCTGTGGTGTGGGCTGTTTCCATCATAGCAGACCAGGGACCAGGGGAGGCATGACAGAAATAAAGGGGTAGGTATAACCTTCAACATAGGGCCCATCTCCAAAAGGTCCAAGAGCCAACAGGCTTAAAACTGTCTATGATGATTCTGTTTATTATTGCAATTGTATCACTAAATTTATATATAACTTTAACAGTATATGAAGTCATTAAGTAGTAACACAAAAGAACTGTTTCTGTGAACAATGGGTGATAAAGACAAATTGTTTAAACATTACTGTTGAATTATGTTTGAATGAGACAACTGTAAAACAGTGAAGAAAAAAATTATACGAACTGCAAGTGTTCTGCACTCTGATGGCTTTAGAAGGTGCAGAAAATGCCTTAAAAGCACAGCTCAAGCGAGAAACATTATGTTGACTCCTGTCAACAAACCCACAGGCAAAAAGTGTTCCTTCAGAGTGAAATCTTGCAAAGTTGTGTTATCTGTGTTAAGTTAAAATATTTAAGGTACACATTTGTGATGTTTTCAACAGCTTTCTCAACTAGTCAGTTATTTGTTCATCCCAGTCATTCCTGCAACACTGTGGAGTCTTGGTCATTTCAGATGCCACGTCTATGACAGGCTTACATAGTTCCAAATAGACTAAAGTAACATTGCTGACATCAGGTCAGCCTAACTCAGCCACATCACGTGCCATCCATTTCCAAAAATCGATTCCATGTTCAAAAGATAAAACTGTCACAAGATTTCTTGAAGGTCTGTCCAAATATCATTATCATATGGAGAGCTTCTATAACTCAAAAAGAAAGAAACAAAGTTTAATAGAAAAAAAAATGAGGCAAGGTGACAACAACAGACAGTTGACACATAGCTAAACACACGAGATACAATCAACACCACCAGAGGTACAAACAAATTAACAATGGCCTGGCATTGAAATGACTCTCATTATCTGGTTTTGGCAAGGCATGGGAATCAAACTGTTGACAGTAATTTCCTTTGGGCCATAGAAATAGTAGGTTTATACAAGTGTCTAAATTTTTAAGGGCTCTCCGACCGTTTTAGACACAGTTATAAAGAACGCGAAACTCTCTTGCCAAGACAGAGAACTATGGAACTCCAGTAACAAGTTGAGCATCAAGGAATTAAGAAGACACTCTGTGAAGAGAACAACTTGCAGAAGGTGAGCGATCTGGCGCATGGCCAGCCCACCTCCTCTTGCAGAGCAGAGCTTGTGCCTTGAAAGCCTGGCACAAGGCTCCTGACAGGGGCACGGCAAAAGCTATGCCGTCAAGAAGCAGTGTTGCTTCTTCCCTCCTGACTTGTGGTTCTTTCTCTCACTCCTTTCATCCATGTTCAAGCTCTGAGTCTCACAGGGAGGGATAGTTCTCCCCTCGCATTATTTTATCAGGACGTTGCGTCTCCGTGGCATGCTTCACACCAAATACTGCTGGTATCTGATCCCTTATGACACCCAGACCTGACAATAAAACAAAGACCCAGTTTCTTGTGTCCTAGAGCCAAGGACATAGTGTTCTATCTATACATTAAAATGCAGATTTCCCAATAAAAGGCAAACTGTTGGACTTAGGGAGACTGGCTGGGATGGAAAATAATTCCACCTGGTTAAATTTTGGCACACACAAAAAAGAAGCCTTGTCTGAAGATATTTCATGTGTCTGAGCCCAGAATGTTGTGGCCTTGCCATGAGTTGTTAAATGACTCAGAGAGAGCTTCCATACTCAGAGCTGTGGCCTGAAATGGTACAAATTGGTGAATAAACATGACAGTTCATTGTCGATGTCCCCTCTTCTAAAATTAATATCTTTAGCTGAACTAGGGCCAGGGAAGACACAGAGGGGGCTGTATTTTAGTGAAAACTTTCTAGGACACTAATTGTACATTAAAATCATGAAAGAAATGGCAGTGACCCTCCTTCCTGGTTTACATTTGAAAGAAGAGCACCAAAAAGTAGAAGTGGGACCTGCTCCAAGGACCCTCCAAGGTAGCTCTGGACTACAACGGTATGGTTCTCACGCTTGTGCACAACGAAGTGCCTGTGGCAGCCTCCTGGTGTCCCTGTCCCTCTGATTCCGCATCTGAAACACGAGGTGCTAGCAGGAGACATCAGTGTGTTAGTGTTTTGCTTTTTCTGTTGCTTGTCCAGTGTAGGAGAAGCTGACCAAAGCAACTTAATGGAGAGAGGGTATGTTTCACTCAAAGTTTTTGGTTATAATCCGTCATGCTGGGAGAAGTCATTGCCACAAGTGAGCGCTAGGCCGCAGTTACACTGTACAGCCAAGAGGCAGAAGGTGAAGAATGCTTGCGTTCAGTTCACCGGCTCCTTTTGTATATAGTCCCAGGGCTTAGCAAGGTGCCACCCACAACAGTCGGATATTTAACACATCAGTTACCCTAACCAAAATAATCCTCCACGGACAGGCCCAGAGGCCAGGCTCCATGGTGATTCTAGATCTTGTTGGAGGAAGGTCTACATTGGTTCTGAAGGGCTGATTTCAATGCTGAGATCTGGTGGCCACCCCTTCTGAGGCATTCTCTTGGCTGGCTAATAAAAGTCGCTCATGGTCAATTAGCTGGGCAGAAAGAGTATAGGAAGGTGGGACCCTGTGTTTTACATAGAGGAATATCTCTTTTTGCCAGGAGACATGGAAGCAGACAGACGTGTTTGAGAGCTCTGGAAGGTAACAACAGGCCACATGGCGGTTTGGGATTAGGTAGTCCCGGTTAATTTCGATTAACTAATTGAGAGTCAGCCCAGCTAAGAGCTAAGCATTGAAACATTAAAAGATCTTGGTGTGGGCTGGAGAGGTGGCTCAGGGGTTAAGAGCACTGGCTGTTCTTCCCAAGGTCCTGAGTTCAATTCCCAGCAACCACATGGTAGCTCACAGCCATCTACATTGAGATCTGCCCGGGGAATATATGTAGAGCAAATACTGTATACATAATAAATAAATAAATATGTTTAAAAAAAAAAGATCTTGGTGTATTTAATTATTGGGAAAAGGGTTGTGGTGGCCAGTCAAAGCAATCCAGGCCCATCGGCCTCCTGCTAAACCCTGGTGGCTGTCCCTCCAGGCCACCAGCAATTCTGCTGGTCTAATATAACAGTTTATAATTATTAATAAATATCCGGCAGCTGTCCCACCAAGCTTCCCCACCAGGCCTATAGGCTTCTAAGGCAAGTCAGGCCTGCCAACCTCCCACCAGGCCACCGGCTGCTCTTCTGGCTTAATATAATAACTTATAGTTATTAATGACGATATTAGTTAACAGAGTTTAGGTTTCAGGTGGTGAAGGCCACCCTTGGTCCAGGGCCTTTTCCCCACGACAATTCAGGCCACCAGTTAAGACAGGCCAGGCCTGCCAGCCTCCTGCCAGTCCTCTAGCTGCTTTGCTGGCCTAATCTTATAGTTTATACTTATTCATAAATATAATTGATAACTAAGTTGCAGTTTCAAGATCTCACCAAGTTAACAACTGATATTAAACACTGCAATCAGCTTTCTTTTTCTGTAACAAACACCTGGGAAAATCAACATAGAAAGGACAAAATGATTATTTTAGCTCACAGTTTTGTTTTTTTGGTATGTTTATTTATTACTTCAGGTTACATCTCCATCACAGTACCCTCTTTCCAACCCTTCCAGTCCTGCCACCCCACCCTCTACCTCCTATCCTTTCCATCCACTCCTCTGGAGTGGAGTGTCCCTACGTATCAGTCCCCCGTCCCAGTTCAGCAGTCATATGAGGGCCAAGAGCCTCCTCATACACTGGGGGCCTACAAGGCAGCACCACTAGGGCAAAGTATTTCATTGACAGGTAACAAAGTCTATGTTCCTATTCCCTTTGGTGCATTGGTTGTAGTATAGTTATCGTGTACTATATGGCTAAAATCCGATTATAAGTGAATAGATGCTATGTGCATCCTTCTTAGTCTGGGTTAGCTCACTCAGGATGAGCTTCTCTAGTTCCATCCATTTGGCTGCAAATTGCATGATTTCATTGTTTCTGATGGCTGAGTGTATTCCATTGTGTAAATGTGCCACATTTTTTTTTTTTTTTACCATTTATTGGTTGAGGGACATCTGGGTTGTTTCCAGTTTCTAGCTATAAAAAATAAGACTGCTATGAACATAGATGAGGAAACATCCTTGTGGTTTGGTGAGGAATCATTTGGATGTATACCCAGAAGTGGTATGGCTGGGTCTTGAGGTAGAGCCATTAGCTCATGGTTTTAAAGAACATAGCCCTTAATCAGTTGGCCCCATTGCTTTGGGTCTGGGGAAGCATATCATAGCAGGAATCAATGGTGGATCAAACTCACTCAATTCTTGGTCAAGAGGTGAAAAAGAGAAAAAATAAGGGGCTGGAGTCCTATTGTCCCCTTCAAAGGTATATGCCCAGTGACCAAAGGACCACCCACTTGAGCCCTATCTCTTAAAGATTCCACTGCCTCTCTGGCTGTGCCAATTAGTGTTGGTTGTCTATTATACAAGATCTGGAATCTCCCAAGAGACAAGCCTCCACACCCATGAAGGCTTATCTATAAAAGGTTGGCTTTTGGGCACAGCTATGAGGAATTGTCTTGATTAGGTTAATTGACAAGGGAAAGTCCATCCAAAAGAGCTACACCATCCTTAGGGCTCGAGTCCTGGGCTTCATAAAAAAGTGGAAGTTAGTTGAGTGCAGGCATTTGTAACTCTCTGCTTCCTGACTCTATGTGGCCAGCAGCTTCACACTCCTACCGCCATCCAAACCTCCTCCATCATGATGGACCAGATGCTCAAACTGTCAGTCAAAATAAACCTTTCCTCCCTTAAGTTGTTCTTGTTAGGGTATTCTGTTTCAGCAAGTAACAGGGCACCTGCCAAACTGAAGATCACAGCCTTAATTCATATCTTTTGGAAGACACAAGACCCATACTATAACAGCACCATCTCATAGGGTCTTCACAAGGGGCAACTGGGCTCCTTAAAGAGCTGGCGTCATGGTAGACATTCAGAAGTGACTTATCAGACTGGATGACAGAAAGTGGTCCAAACAGGCGATGCTGAGGAGCCTGGGATGGCAGCTGCTGCCTGTGAAGGCCATGAAGAAGACATGCACTCATCATGTGTTTTCCCCAAGCTGCACTCGGTCATCTCGTGTGTTTGGTCATTTACATCTGGCACTCACCACATACCTCTCTGTGACAGGAATGCCAAGTCACCCTAGAGAGACAGTGTTACAAGGCATCCATGAAAAACATCTAATCCCTTGTTCCCTCACTTGCTGACTATTCAGTATGTGTCAGAAGGTTCTTCACATTACATAAACATGGCAGACCTGTCCTAAGGAAGCTCAATTCATGAAGGTGGAGGCAGAGAAGAATGGTCTTCTTAGAAAGGTGTTCTAAGAAGGGCTTTGGCTCCTGACCTTTGAATGCGAACAGCCTTATAACTGTGCCAACCAATAGACTACAACAGAAGTGACGACGTGTGACCTCTGAGGCTGGGTAACAAAACCCCACAAAGCTCACACGGGTTCTCACTCAATAAATGTGTCCCCGAAGGATCACCTCCTCCAGAAACTCAGCCAGCATGCTGTGTGAAAACCCAGGCCACAGGCAAGTGACTGCTCTGATTGGTTCCCTGCTGAGCCCAGCCTTCAAGCCTGGACCCCAGAAGGCGGGCAGTGAAGAAGCTTTTGTCTAATTTTAACCTGTAGCCATCTGAGTCACCCCAGCCACCTTTGCCCTGTTCTCTTCAAATTACTGAACCCAGAAAAATATTTGAGCATAGTACAGTTATTGCTATTGTAGGCCACTACATGTGAGGTAGTTTGTTGCCAGCAATGGAGATCCCAAGCAATCCATAATAGAACAGGGATATTTATGACAAGCCCTGGGAGCCTCAGATAGGGCCTAAATGCCAACAAAGAGTAAACGCTTCTCGAAGATGATAATGTCCTTGGCCCCTTTACGTTTTTACCCCTCTTACCAAGTTTGCAACACCTTCATTTATTCAACATTCAACTCAACACTTGTACAGAAGCTAGTGCTGCTGTACAAAAGCTACTGAAAGCTGATGGCTGCTAGGAGAGGGAAAGTCAGTTTCCTTTAGGGATGTGGCCTCTGAGTGGTTGGTCACGCTTCAGTGCACAAAGGTCCTACACCTTATTGGTGTATAGGTAGCACAAACTGGACTCAGTGGGCTACGGAAAAACAACAACACAAAGTTGGGAGGGGGGATGGGGGTATCTGGGAAAAGTTAAACTGAGGGATGAATAGACAGATGATAGATAGACAGACAGACAGACATATTTACATATGACCTTCTCAGAGTAGATAAAATATTATATTTTTAAATAATCTTTGCCTCATGCCAGCAAGATGGCTTAGCAGCTAAAGGCACTCGCTGCCAAGCCTGAGTTCAAGCTCCAGGACCCACAGGGTGGAAGGAGAGAACCAACCACAAGTTGTCCTCTGATCTCTGCGTGCACACGACAGCAAGCATATGCACACACCTACATCCCTAAATACACAACATAAATATATCAATGAAAATTTTAAGTCTTTTAAAAATATTGCCTCAGTGAGCTCACTGTGTAGGAAGAAAAGAGAGACAAAAAAAAAAGAGGTTAATAAAATGAACCCATGCTGGACAGGAGCTGAGAACAAGAAGAAAATAAGACATCGAGGATGTGAAACTTAGAGTGGGGCTGCCATCGTGAAGGGCGTGGCCAGGAAAAGCCCCTGAAGGCAACATGAGTAAAGTCTTGTTAGAAAGGCCTGAGGCAGGAAACTCCAGGCCCCAACTGCCTGTCTTCTCTTTACTTCTCTCCCCTTATCTGCTTACACCTCTGGCACCCCGACAGACCTTAGGACACGGAGCTTGAGCCTCTCCAAAGTGTCTGACAGCAGCCACTGGCTAGGAAAACCATCCCACAGCAGAGCTGTGTAGCAACATGGAACAAAAGCAGAAAGGAGGGCCATACCTTTTCACCTCACAATGCTTTTCTTGGACTGTAATCCAAGGAGATGATACAACAGAGAAAAATAAACCATTTGGACAAAGATAATCATAGTAGTGTTGCTCATAATAGCGCAATAAAAACAGTAAGCCTTAATTGGAGGAGAGTTTTAAAAGGGCATCATAATAATACCTAAGGTTTTATGAGCACTTGCTGTGTGCAGCATACATTGGAAGTGGGCCATGTACACTGTTGGATTCTTGTAACCCATTCATAAGCCAAATGAGGTAGTAGCATTACCTGCTTCTTTATAGATAAAGAATCTTCTTCAAGATCACACAGCAAAGAGGTAACAAATAACTACTAAACCCTCTATTCAGAGTCATGGACTTACTATGGTCATTTGATCTTAAAAGATTTAACTCTCTATGCCTCAGACAGAACAGGAGAAACATGAGAGGCCTCAGTCCGGAGTGGGCTGAGTGTGCTAGAAGCAGGAGTGTCCTTAAGTCGCTGACGTTCCTCAGGAAAGACAAGATCTTCACCCCAGACAGCTGTGCCCAGGGAACTGGGACCTCAGCAAAAAGCAAAGACTCCTGAACACAGGAAGAGGTAGGAGTTTTGAAGGCAGTGACAGAAGACTCTTGTCATTCTTCCATCACTGAGAAGTCATGAATACGATAAGTGTGTGGCCAGATCCACGAGTCCTGGCACCAGCAAATTTCAACAAATGGTTCCACCCATTTGAACCTGGCAACTTTAGGTTCCCATTCCAGTGAAACGGACCAAGTAACACAAGCCAGGAGGTCCAAAGCAATACCCAGAGGCCCCTGCTTACAGAGAAAACCCAGAATCCTAGCCCTTGAGTCACACCTGTCACCCTTCAGCCCAGAAATACCCAAGGAGAATGAAAGCAACCATCTTGTCTTTCCACATTCTATTTGTGTGAGGGAAAGCAACCATCTTGTGTTTCCACATCCTTATTGTATTAGTTGATCTCCTTCACGATAACAAATATAGCCAACTGTATGATTGTGACTCACAGTTTCAGAGCTTCCAGTCTGTGACTGGTTGGCCCCATTGTTTCTGGCATTTGGCAAGTCAGCTATTCACCTTGTAGCCAGAAACAAGACGGAGGTAAGACATTGGTCCAAACCATAGCACTGTTCTGATGGCTTTCCCTCTCAGGTCTTCAATCTGTTTGTGGATCTCTGGAAACTCGTGTCCCTTCCCATCCCTCCCCCAGCCCAGGTCAGAGGTTAAGGTAAACCTGAAAAGAAAGCTGGGAAGTTGTTGGCCTCTTTCTTTTATAGATGACTGAACTGGAATTCAAGGTTGTTAAATTATATGCCCAGGGTCACTCACCCAATAAGTTGCTGAACTGGATCTAGTAGCCTCAGCCCTCCCCTTTAAAAAAGGGCCTCTGTGTGTGTGTGTGTGTGTGTGTGTGTGTGTGTGTGTGTGTGTGCGTGTGTGTGTGTGTGTGTGTGTGTGTGTGTGTGTATGTGTGTGGTGTGTGTATGTGTGGTGTGTATATATGTGGTGTGTGTGTGTGTGTGTGGTGTGTGTATGTGTATATGTGTGTGGTGTGTGTATGTGTGGTGTGTATATATGTGGTGTGTGTGTGTGTGTGGTGTGTGTGTGTGTGGTGTGTATATATGTGGTGTGTGTGTGTGTGTGTGGTGTATATATGTGTGTGTGGTGTGTGAGTGTGTGAGTTTGTGTGTGGTATGTGTGT
>CAJQZJ010000531.1:2069892-2109009 GCA_907164525.1 Lophiomys imhausi | reverse complement strand
CAGAGGACACCTTTGAGGGGTACACTATGGGTGGTTCTAGGGTGGTGTGTGTGTGTGTATGTGTGTGTGTGTGTGTGTGTGTGTGTGTATGTGTGTGTGTGTGTGTTGCTGCCCTCTACACATGTATGGAGGCAGGGGACACCTTTGAGGAGTGCACTATGGGTGGTTCTAGGGATCGTGCTTGAGTCATTGAGTTTAAGCGACTAGGGCTTCACCAGTGGAGCATCTCACTTGCAGCCCCAGACACTCACCCTATCAACCCATATCCACCCTTCCCACCAATGAGCCAGAGTGGATACACATGACGGTCATTCAGAAGCCGAACAGGCTGACCTCCCATGCTCTGCCTTCTCTCTCACATACCGCACACCTTTGTGTCAAGAGGAACCTCAGCCCTGGAAAGGGTCCAGTCAAGCTCTCTCAGAAAGCCAGCGTGAGGCTGGCACTGGGAGGCCCACGTTCATGTTCATGGTGCTAACCACACCCTTCAGTGAAAGGAGACCATAATTAGAGGGCAGAATCCACAGACAAAACTTGAGTGATGCTTCCAAAATTGACTGCTCTGTCTGGAACTGCGGAGTCCAAGTCTTTCACATAACCCCCATCTCCTGTAGGCCTCTAAGGGGACCCATGCAAAGACTCTGAGGCAAAGACACTACACGTGGGCATGGCGGTTGCCTCCAGTCACAGATGCTCAGCTGATGGGAGACACAAGGCGGCACTATTGTGGCCGCTCATTGCAAGCTTATTTCCAGAATGCATTTACCTGGCTCAGCAGATGAAGATAATCAACAAAATAAACTACACTGGCATCTTTTACAGCAGGTTGTGGGCAAACTGCTGCCCACAGGCAAAACCGTGCTGAAAAATCCTGTTGTCTTTTCCTGAAAATAAAACATTATTGAAATACATCCCTGCACACCATGTATATACTCTCATGACTGTTCTCATGCTAAAGGGACAAAGAAGGTGTGTGTGTGTGTGTGTGTGTGTGTGTCTGTGGTATGTGAGCCTGCAAAGCTCAAAATATGTATCATCTGTCCTTACCAACTTCACTCCCCCTTACTCCAAAGCATTAAGATAAAATCCTTTAATTACCCAAAACCTGCACCAGCTCCAGCTCCCTCTTCCACTTTCTACAGGCCATGCTAGGAATAATGAGCACAGAAGGAAGAATGGCCATTGTCACTCTTAAAGAAAACAGTCTTCCTCTGACCTCACCCAAGGCAAAAACAGGGAATTCCTGGGTGGTCATCAATAAAACTTTCATTAAATGTGTTTAGAGGTAGGAAAATATTTCTACACCTCCATGACCTCCTTCCCACCTCTTCTGGCCCAGAAAGGAAAACCCTACAAGTGTTAGAAAAGAAGGTGTCAGATCAGTGGTCTCAGCTGCCGCTTTAACATGGTAGAAAAGAAAGAACAGCTACACCCAAAACAGAAGAAATAACAGAGAAGAAACCAAGGCATTAAACAAAAAATAATGGGAAGAGGGGGGAGGTCAATGAAACCAACAGCCGAGTCTTTCAAAGGACCAATAAAAAAAAATGGCTTTGAACCAGATTAATGAACACATAAGAGAAAATACAAACTACAAATACCAGGAATGAGAGATAAGATGTCATTATGATTCTAAAGGCATTAATAGGAGAATAAATGAACACAAAGATTCTACCCTTAGATAAGATTTTTTAAAAATTACTCAAAGGTACAAACTGCTGAAAACCACTCAAGAATAAACAGATAACCTGACTAGTTAGTCCTGTATTTATTTTTTTAAATTTGTTAGAACCATCCCACCAAAACTGCAAAATTTTCTGGCAAATCCTACCCAAAACTTAAGTAATAAGTAACAATTTTATACAAGCTCTTCCAGAAATTGGGAGGGAACACTTCTCAACCTGTCTTACCTTGTCACTGAAATCAGATAGGGATATCACAAGAAAGCCAGATCAACACACTTCACAAATACAGACACACACACACACACACACAGACACACACACACACACACCAAACAAACCCTCAACCAAATGTTGGTGAGCTGAATCCAGCACATAAAAGTATTATTAACACAGCATGACCTAGGGAAGTTCATTCCCAGAATACAATGCTGGTTTAACACTGGCAAATCAACAGATGTGATTAGGCATTACCAGCGAACAGAAGCAGGACTCAGAAAGTTGTGTCTGGACAAAGGGTTACCCAAATGTCAAATATAACCTGAAGCCCGTTTTTTAAGTAAAGATTACTCAAACACAACTCTACCCATTTGTTTATTTATTGTCTCTTGTTTTCTCAACAATAACAGCCAAATTGAGTCACTGAATGAAAGCGATCTACAAGACTTGAGTAAAGAGGATGTGCTGGGACCTTACAGGCCACAAAGTCTAAAACATTTACTATGTGGCCACCGTGGCTTGTTTTTCACTCCCACAACACACTGATACCAAATGTAGGGGGGCGGAGAAGTCTCCAAGACTCTCAAACAGCAGCTGGAAATCCTGCTCTTCAGTTCAGATCTGATACTATGTTTCTGAGCTGGCCTCACATCTCACTCTCGGTTCTGGATCCAGTTCCAAACAGAAGACCAGTCAGAATTACGGGCCTGCCACAATTCTGACTGGTCATCTATTAACAAGCAAAACAAAATACACTTCCTCCTCAGGTTCATTAATTTGCTACAACAGTTCTAAGAATTCAGGAACACTCTATACTGACATTTGCAGGCTTATTATAAAGGACAATGCGGGAATGGCCACATGGATTAGAGACACAGGACAGCAGCGTATTATACGAGGAGGAACCTGGAGCTTCAGCATCTACCAATCCAAAGCTCAAGATTTAGAAGCTTTCATGGGGTTTCATTACAACAAAATGATCGATTAAAATAGTCCTTGGCCACAGGCGATTAACTAAATCGTTAGCATTCCTCTCCTCTTTGAAGGTTGGGAGAGAAATTTTAATTACATAATTGGTTCTGCTGACAACCTGCTACCAATCTGAATCTATGCAAAGGGTGGAAGTACAGCTGGAACTTCCTTTGAATAACTGCTAAAGACACTGCTCTCACCCGCACCACTCAGGAAATTCGTAGGTTTTATCTTCCAGAAACTGGAGGTAAATGGAAAATACATATTTCTTTCTTTTTTTTTTTTTTTTTTTTGGTTTTTCGAGACAGGGTTTCTCTGTTTAACAGCTCTGGCTGTCCTGGACTCGCTTTGTAGACCAGGCTGACCTCGAACTCGCAAAGATCCGCCTGCCTCTGCCTCCCAAGTGCTGGGATTAAAGGCGTGCGCCACCACCGCCCGGCCATATTTCTTAAATATCACTATATCACACTGGTCCTTTACAGAAAGCTTTGCCAACTCACAGAATAAAAGCAAAGCAATGTATGACATTCTCATCAGACCCAAAAAAGGACGTACAGAGTATTCATTTATGACTTTTAAAAATGAATCTTAATAACATAAGGTTAGAATCAAACTTCCTAAACCTTGTAAAAGGCATGTACAAAAGTCCTACAGCTAACAAAATACATAATCACATAAGGCTAAATGCCTGGCCCCTAAGATTAAAAAAAATAATAATGAGGCAGTGGTGTGAGTCTCCATCACTCCTGCTTAGCATAACACTGCAGATCCTAACACATAAACCAAGAACAGTAAGTGAAAGCCGAGCAACAGGATTAGAAGAAATAAAATTGTCTTTATCAAAGATGACATTATTATCTACAACGAAAATCTCTAAGAATTTACAAATAAAGCACTAGCTAATAGACTTAAATGTCAAATAGCGAGGCTGTGGTGGTGCACACCTTTTAAGTCCAGCACTCGGGAGGCAGAGTCAGACAGATCTCTTCGAGTTTGAGGCCAGCCTGGTCTACAGAGTTCCAGGACAGCCAGGACTACACAAAGAAACCCTGTCTTGAAAAACCAAAAACCAAATGAAAAAAAGAAAGAAAGAAAAAGGAAGGCAAGAAAGAAGGAAGGAATGTTGGTCACATAATACAAGATCAATTTTTAAAAAAATCAATTCAAAAAAGAATGCCCAGGGAAACAGTTTAGAAGCAGAGAAGTGGGTAAAGACTTAAGCTTGATATGCCCTCTGAGAGGCTCCACCCAGCAGAGGATCTAAACAGATGCTGAGATCCACAGCCAAACATTAGATGGAATCTTGTGATGGAGGTGAGGGAAGAATAGAAGAACCTGAAGGAGACAAGAACTCCACAGTAAGACCAACAGAGTCATCTCACCTGGACCCATGGGGGATCATGGAGACTGAACCAGCAACCTAAGAGCATGCTTGGACTAGGCTTAGAGCCTATACTCCTATGGAGATGAGGCTCAGCTCGGTCTTCATGTGGGTCCCCTAGCAATTAGAGCGGAGGTTATCCCTGACATGGATTCTATGCCTGCTGTGGGATCACTCTCCCCTAGCAGGGCTGCCTTGTCTGGTCTCAGTGAAAGAGGATGTGCTTAGTCCTGATGGGATGTGAAGAGCCAGGATGGGATGGTACTGGGGTGGGGGGCTCCCTTATATGAGAAGAAGGAGAGGAGAAATGGGGAAGAGGGTGGGACTGGGAGGAGAGGAGGTAGGGGGCTGCGATTGGGATGTAAAGTGAGGAAATAAAGACAAAAAAGGACTGCAAATTAAACATTTTTATTCATCAGTTAATTATAACTAGGTACCAGTTACATTAGATTTCTGAATATTATTAAGTATATATACTTTCCAAACTTTAAGTTTTTAAAAATCTGTTAAAAGCTGGCTGGTGGTGACACATACCTTTAATCCCAGCACTTGGGAGGCAGAGGCAGGTGGATCTCTGTGAATTCAAGGCCAGGCATGGCTGTTACACAAAGAAACCCTGTCTCAAAAAACAAAACAAAACAAAATCTGTTAAAATAAATTATTGTAATTATAAATAATAATAATAATAGCCAATCTGAAAATAAGGTTTAGTAAAGGTAGTATTTAAAATTGTGCTGAAAACATACAATGCATAGGTCTAGAATCTAACAAAGTACATTCAACATTTTTATGCTAAAAAGTACAAAACTCTGAAGAAGAAATCATAGAATACACAATTCAATGGAGAGATATGGCTAATGGGTTACCACACACACACACACAATATCAAGATGTACGTTCTCCTCAATGTGAAAATGGTATTGATCAAAGGTTCAGCACACCTCCAAGGTGGGTGAGCTGGTGCAGCCCGACAGCAGCAGAGCCAGGGGGACTGCTGCACATCAGAGACTTGAACTGCACAGTGAACTGCAGGCCAGCATGAGTTATGCAGTAAAGACCCTTAGTCTCCTGTTCTTTGCTGTGATAAACACGCTGACAAAAGCAGCTTTAAAGAGGGAGGGCTTTTTGGCTCGCCATCTCAGGTTTTAGTCCATCTCTGTGGAGGAGCAGGAAAGGGAAGCAACAGGCCGTACGTCATCCACAGTCAAGAGCAGAGAGTAATGACTTAACAAATGCATGCCAGTGCCTAGCCTGTCTCCACTTCATACAGTCCTGGATCTGCTGCCAAAGGGATGATCCCACCCACAATAAGAAGCTAGATCCTCCATATCAGTGAACACAGTCAAGACAATCTCTGGGCTGAAGAGATAGTCCATTGGTCAAGAGCACGAGCTTGCTTCTCTCGCAGATGACCAAGTTTAGCTCTCTGTGCCCACAGTAGGCAGCTCACAAACACATTACAACTCCAGATCCAATAGGGGATCCATTGCTTTCTTCTGGATTCCTCAGGTACACACACACACACACACACACACACACACAAATATATATATATATATATATACACACACAAATAAATAAAAACAAAATAAATTTAAGACAACTCATCACAGACATTCTCAGAGGCTAACCTTAATCTAAGGCAATGCCCAGACACCTGCCTCTAGGTGTAGTTACAAGAGTAACCATCAGACCCTGTCTCAGAAAGATTGTAAAAAAACAAACAAAACAAAACAGGATGTTGTCTGTCCACCAACCAGGCAAACAACAACAAGACTTCCAGCAGGACTTTAATGTAGACGTCCACATGATGGTTCTAAAATTAATCTGAATGGAAAAAGCTCTGGAATCGCTGAACAACTCTAGAAGGAAGTAAGCTGAGTAAACTTGATTCTAAAAGATCTAATAAAGACACAAAGCCTCAATACTATATCAGTGCTGAGAAAAACTGGTGAAACAGTGGGGATTACTCAGCTACGCCCCCCCCCAATTGCCTTTCTACAAAGTACAACAGGGAGGGCCAGTTTTCACTACATTAGACACTCCTATTCAGAAAAGAATGTCTACGTCTTGAAACAAGCGTAACAGCTGACTCAAAACTAAACCGTATCAAGCTTAAATGGAACTGTAAAAAAGGTTAAGAAAATCCTCAGCAACTCACGTCATATAAATTAGAAACCTTGGCTTCAGCATCAGAAGTGCAATACGTATTTTTAAGATCAATGGGACTTGGGCTGGAGAGATGGCTCAGTGGTTAAGAGCACTGACTGCTCTTCCGGGGACTAGGGTTCAATTCCCAGCACCCACATGACAGCTGACAACTGTCTGTAAATCCCTGTTCCAGAGGATCTGACACCTTCACACAGACATACATGCAGCCAAAAGACCAATCAATGTACATAAAATAAAAATAAGTAATTTTTAAAAAAGATTAACGGGACTTGATCAAAAGTTAAAGTCTCCTGCTCTGCAAGATGGACATTTGTTAAGAGGGTTTTAGAAGCCAACAGTTCTAGGCTAGCCAGGGTCTTCTGAGTGCTCACAGCTAAGTGCTGTCCTCTGACCTGCCAAGATGTAAGGCCAAGGCTCTTTTGTTTCATTGCAGCTATGGCTCCACCCTGCCATGGACTCTGCCGCGCTCCCCTGGTTAGGATGGATGGAACCTTCTCAAACTCTGAGCCACAATAAACCCTTCCCTCCTTAAGATGTTTTTTTTTTTTTCATGTATTTTATCACATTAGGAAAATAACATTGAGTAATGAAGATTTATTTTCCAAAGGCTCGGGTTAATTTTCAGGACATCAACTTTTAACAGTATTATTTACTCATAGAAAAATCAAGACCATAACTGAACTTAAAAGAACTGTAGGGAAGTATCTTTCAATGTCTCTGAGAGTGCCTCCATTCATTCCAAAGACCTAAAGGTGTCAAAAATTGGAGACTTATACAAAGTTGTACAAGGAAAGCAAAGACAATAGTTTTATCTCACTTGAGACATAGATATAAAAATCCAGGATAAAATCCTAGACAATCAAAGCCAATACAATCTTTAAAAAAAATCAACAACAACAACAAAAAATTTATCTTAACCACGTGTTTGTCTTAGAACAAGGATTGGTCAACATTCAAAACTCATGAACACTGATTATAAAAAAAAACAGTATTTCATCGCAAAATTATATGTAACTCTTTGACAACACAGTTCAGAAGCATTTTTATATTTTAATTGTACTAATGATGGAGAAACATCTATGAACGAAACACTTGGACAGTGTTTGGAATATGTAACTCAGAGGAAATGCTTCCTGAGGAACTATAAAATGCTACTACAGAGCTATGTATTCCTGCTCCTCCCTCCTTCTCTCTCTTTCTTTCCTTCTTCTTTCTCTTTATCTAGCTAGAGTTGGTTTGCTAATTCTGAAGAAGTATTGCTAATACACACACAAATCAAAGAAACAATGTCATCATGAAAAAAACCCAACCAGGATTGAGCCCCATCTATGGCTGCTCTCAAAATCATCCAGGAAGCTTTGTGGGAGGAAAGAAAGGAAGGAAAGAAAGAAGGGAGGGAGGGAGGGATGGACGGAGGGAGGGAGGGAGGGAAGACAGATAGACAACAGAGAGTCCCTAAACCCACTGAGCCAGTCAAACTGGAAAAGAAACATTATCAGCTAGCTCTGGAACCCTGCTGTAAGGAATAGACATTCATCATTCCCTTCCCTAGAAGGTTTTTCAAAGTTGTTATCATTTTTACCATGAAAAAAAAAATCAATAAAAGATTAAAGCACTCCACAATAATACATGACTTGTTGCCTTAAAAAAGAATTTCACAAGAGCAAATTGTTACAGATACTGAGGCTGAGGTTGAAGGCACCCTCCATTGGGGTCAAGAATTAAAAACAACTCATTTCTTGAACAGGCAAGGATAGGGGAACTCAACAGGTGAAGAGACACGTGGAGAATGTTCCAGAAGAGAATGAGCTAGAGTGACAGTGAAGAACTCACTAGGAGAAGGCTGTCGTGGAACAGAGCTGTCGGTGTGTGGCTGCTGTGAGACTGGACTTGGAGTAAGAAGGGGTGGGGCACTTCTGAATCTCCAGGTGAGATTATTCCGGGGGAACAGAACTAGCAGAGGTTTCTGAAGGTGGGGTGGCATAGCCAGACTGTGCTTTAAGATTAACAAACCAGAGGCTGCAGAGATGGCTCAGAGGCCAAGAGCACTGGCTGCCCTTCCAGAGGACTGGAT
Source organism: Lophiomys imhausi (assembly GCA_907164525.1). Lineage (NCBI taxonomy): Eukaryota > Metazoa > Chordata > Mammalia > Rodentia > Muridae > Lophiomys > Lophiomys imhausi. The sequence continues at coordinate 2,100,509 of CAJQZJ010000531.1, read as the reverse complement.
TTCAGTCCCAGCACTCGAGTAGTTGCTAACAAGTCTGTAACTTCTGTTCTGGGAATCCGATGCCCTCTCCTGGCATTTGTGGGCACTGCATGCATAGACTTGCAGACCAAACACCCATACCCATAAAAGTAAACAACAGTTTAAAATAAATAAAAATAAAGAGGGTGACTTTTTAGGAGTCACCTGGAATAAATAATGGAGCCAATTTGTACCCATTTCTCTGGCTTAGGAAAGGACATTGACTTTCCCAGCCCATCCCCATCATCTATCAGCACAGATGGGGGATAAATGGCAAGGGTGATTCAGTTCTGTCACTGTTTTTTATGCCCCCTGGGTCATGCAGAGGTCAGGTGAATATGTCTCCATTAGTTCAATGCCCTGCAAGTCTAGAACAAGAAAATGAACAGCAATAGATGAAGCATGAGAAGAGAACACAGAGCCCCCAGAAACCAAAGGGATTTCTATGGGACTGGGCCTTTACTGTAGTCGTAGAATTGCCTCTCGTTTTTGATTTGGCATAAAATTGAACCCATTCTTGAAATATTCTGGGCAGAAAGAAAACAAGCCCAGACATGAAAATCATTCACAAAATAAATCTCAGGAGAAGCAGACATGACCACAGGGTCAAAGGTGTCATATCAGGTTCCCGGACAGAAGGAGCTGAGAACCTTCAGACAGGGAGCCAAGTGTTCCTGCCCCCTCTGTCCCGGCAAACATCCACCCTATTGTCTTCCTCATGTGTGAGGCCTTCCCCACCATGCCCTAAATTTCTTGCCACCTTATACGCTTTAAAATTCTGCATTGTTCCTGTTTTCTCTTTAGAAATAAAAATCCATGTCAACTGTTTCCTTATACAGACCTCCCAAGTCTCATAGGCCTAAGACCCTTTGCTCTCTAATCATCCACACCACTAGATGGAGAATAGATATCTAATTATGATTGCTGGCCCATTTACAGTTATTCCATGGACATGGTGAATACTGTTCAATATGTTATAATAATAATTACTTGTTTTTCCATGCTGTAGTCGTCTAATTTTTGTGTTTATGTATATAACTATGTATGTATGGATGAATACATGTGTGGACATGCATGCATATATGTTCATGTGGAAGCTAGAAGACAACCTTAAATGTCTTCCTTTCCTCAGGAGCCATCTGCCTTGTATTTTGAGATAGGGACTGTCATGGGCCTGAAGATCACTTTGTAGGTGACTGGCTACTAGGCTGGCTGGCCATGAGCCCTAGGGATCTATCTCTCTGTCTCCCCAGGGCTGAGATTATGAGCCTGCATTACTACGGCCCCTTTTTAACATGGCTTCTAGAAATGAAACGCAAATTTTCACACTCATGAGGCAAGCACTTCACTGACTGAACTGTCACAGTCCTGGTGATTTACTTTTTGAACCTGCTCTTTCATGCTCAGATAAAGACACTACAGTCAGCTCACAGAAGTTAAGTACTGTGCCCAAGAACACCCAGCCAGTAAGCAAACAGGACAGGACAGATCTGAGTGTATCTTAGAGTTCAAAACTCACCCACCACCCTGCTGCTTCCTCCTGCTAGTTTTCTGAAGAACTATCGGAACTTAAAAAAAAATCATTAATTTCTGGAAACAAAAAAGGTACACAGTTACCTTTTTAACCTCAGTTAATGCTCTGAAATTACCAATGTCCCCTGAGAAATATAAGAAGTAATTTATAAGGTCCTGGCTTAACAAATGAACATTAGGCATGAGGACCCAGAGCTAAGGGGAAAATCAAACTGCGGATCTGAAAGAAAGGGAAATCCTCTCCTAGTCCCCTTTCCTTTGTCCTGGGGGCTTTGGGTCTCCAGAGGGCTCTGCACTCAAGACCCAGGAGGGAGGAGCAGAGATGGGGTAGGCAGAAAGGGAGGGCACAGAAGTACCAGCAGTGGGGGATGGAACAACACTGGGAAATTTGAGAAGCTGAATTGACACAAAAATTCCCACAGCTCCCTAGTGGGGTTCCCATTGTGAGCATTCGCCCTCAGACACCCAGGGACAGTGAGCAGGAGGGCACTGAAAAGAAGATCCCCCTGGAACATGTGAAAAGTCAGTCTCCCTGAATCCCTGAGCTTCCAGCAGCAATTCCTGCTGATGCTGCCTGTGGCCCGGTCCCACCAGGCTGGTTGTCAGGGCACAATGGAAGTGCTACAGCCTGGCATCTGAGGTGCAGGTACCAAGGGAGAAGGGATAACCCACTGGCCTGTGGTGACAGACTAGATCCAACAGTCCTAAGCATGTAAGATCTGTACTTGCCCAACCTGTTAGCTTTACCTGAAGGAGAAGGTTGGCAGCTGATATTCAAGAAAGAATAATGAGAAGACACCTGCAAAATGGGACAGAAGTGACTCACAAGCTGGCTGCTGCCTGGCACCTCATTACTCCTATGGGACAGGAGGCTGAGAGAGCAAAGGAAAAGGAAAGAAGTCTGTGCACACTCCTTGTTGGCCAGGGGGCAAGGGAAGGAATGGCTCAACAGGTTATATTTGGAAACATATATGCATTTATGTTATGTAATAACAGTTAATGAAAAAAAAGAGGCCATGAATTGGAAAGAGAGAAAACTGGGGAGTATTTAGAGGGAGGAGAAGGAAAGAGACAATGCAATTATAATCTCAAAAAATTAATTGCTCTATATTAAATATGGGCAAGATCAATGTCTCTTGTTGGAAAAAGTGACTTTATGCAGTGTTGTTTTCTAAATTTCACTAGCTTTGCAGAAAGGACAGAACGGGGGGGATTTGTTGTTGTTTATTTGTCTGTGTGGATGTTTGGTTTTGCCAAGTTCTCTCTAGGTAGTTCTGGCTGTCCAAAAGCTTGCTCTGGTGACCAGGCTGACCTGGAACTCACAGGAATCTTCCTGCTTCTGCCTCCTGAGTGCTGGGGTCAAAAACATGTGCTACTATGCCTAACCAACAGGAGGCTTTTAGAATGAGTAATCTGTGTGCATCGTAAAACATTTTCCTCAGATGATGAAATGAAACACCACCCCCCCCCCAACACTGAAAGGGATGCTTTCTCAAGGGATGTGATTCTCAAATCCCCACTGTGGGAATCTCTTTAACAAAGAAACAGCAAACCAGCTAGCTGCATTTCACCAAAAAAAAAAAAAAAAAAAAAAAAGGAACTAAATAAAGATGTATAGCATTCATCTTACACTTTGAAGAGAAAATCAAGAGGTGTTTCTTATAGAGTGAGGCCAAGGTGCTCCTAGAGAATGCGCTGAAGAGACCTTACCAGTCAGGACCAATACTCTTCCTCCACCACGCACCTTGCAGTAGGCCTGTGTCTACTCTGTATACGGGGCCAGACAAGCCTTCTTTGAAGACTCCTCCCTGCTCCATAGTGACCTGACCGCAGCTGTTTGTCTACTGTGTTCCAGGTAAGCCTACCTGGTCTTACCAGTCAGATCTTGAGTATCCCCAAACCCTGATTTAATGTGTGTTCTCTAAGATCTAGCCCCTAGGAAACAGTTCCTGATAAAAGGTCGACAAATCTCTCCCCCCCACCTCTCTCTCTCTCACACACACACACACACACAAGTGTGCAATCAAGACTCAACAAGAAAACGACTAGTGCAAACCTACACCAGAGAAGGATCCTTCTCCAAGTTCACATTTAGTGATTCCCTTCAGACTCCAATCCCTACTCGGAGCAGACCACCCCATCTTGGTACAAGGGCTCCTGTTCATATCCCCAGAGTACAATCATCCCCCAACTCAAAACCAAGTGTTCAGGAAGGTTCCTTCTAGCCCTAGCTCAGGCCCTTGGACCCCGAGGGTGGGAAAAACAGGGACAAGCTCACTCTGGACACAGGCAGGTCCGTTTGACTAATCTAGGGCACAGTTTGTATCGCCCTCTACAATTCTTTCTGGGGCAGAACAGAGAAGGAGGCTAAGACCATGGAAGACAGTTGAGAAGGAGGTCAAGAATCTGACAGACAAGAAAAGATGAGCGGAAGGGAAGGAGAGAAAAACAAAACATTCTTCCTAAAATCCTGAAGGCCTTTTAGGACACAGATTATAACACCACCACACTCCCCCTAGAGACTGGTGTGTGGCTACCTAAAGTTTTGGAGCAGAGTTTTGCATTTTAACAAACAAGCAAAGATTCTTCCAGGATAGGGAAGGGCACAACCTCATCGGGAGAAGGAAGCACCTCTCGAGCAGGCTCTGGAAGGGTGAAGTAGGAGGGGAGAAGGGGATTCCCACACCCCATTCTTTGTACTTGAGCAAAGGGATGGCCAGTTAGCTCCCTTAAGCCGTAGGACCATGTCCACTGCCTGGGTGCACCCAGCTCCCTGAAACCACAATAGCTAATTATACTCCCTTCAGACCCCAACGGAGCAGGGTCTTTTTCTTTATGATACAGCAAATATTCCCACCTCAATTTTATTTTTAAAAAATATACCCAAACATTCTCCCCAACAGCATCTTCCCATCTGCCCTGCCAACCTCTGAAACTCAGTACTTTCGGGTTTGAAGAGTTTCAGATCCCTAAGATCCACACCTATAAGCCATTCCTGGGCATCGGTCTATCCCAAACTTCCAACAGCGGTCATGTCTAACAAAGTCCCTCTGGAAGGCGACCCGGCTAAGGCAAGTGGGGGTGAAGCAGGGGCAGGCTCGGGGCGGTGTGAGAGAGCGAACCAGCGAGTGCCGGCCCCGCGAGGCCGTCCACGTCCCAGCATCACACCGGTGGGTGTGGGGGACCCAGCGGTCATCAAACAGTCTGCAAAGTCCGGGGCTGGGGGAGGAGCCGTGCTTTCGGGGCTGGTGTCCCCTCACGCCCCAACTCTAAGAGCCGCTCCCACCGGGAGCTGGGTGACCGCGGCAGGACAAAAGCGCGGGCAGGCTTCACTCACCCGCGCGGCGACCGGCTCGAGGGTGAGCGCGCAGCCGCAGGCGTCGGGCTCCGCGGCCGGTGCGACGGGCGCCTCGGGGACTGGACGGGCAGCGAGCGCCGAGGTGGCGGTGGCGGGCGGTGGGCGGGAGCGGACCGAGCCGGCGGGAGGCAGCGCGGCTCTGCAGCGGGAGAGCTCGCGGCGTGGCAACTTCCACGCGCTTATTTGCATGTCATTTGCATGGAGCTCCAGGAATGGACTTGCCACCCTGCCGCCACGCCCACTCCCGCTGTGCCTGGGCCTCCAGCGCCACGGCCCTGCACCGCCCCGGTAAAACTTAAAAACCCTGGTTTTTTGAATTTTACTTCTGCGTCTTATAGAAGAACTCTCAATACAGGGCAAAAGAGCGTCACTCATCGGAAAATTAATTTCCTTTCTCACTGATATAGCTATTAACAGCACCAGACCAATCAGAACACACACACAGAGAAAGAGAGAGAGAGAGAGAGAGAGAGAGAGAGAGAGAGACTCACACACAAACACACACAGTGTATACTGATGCTTTTTTATATATACATAAAAAGTATCCTGAAAGACTTAACTTTCTTTCAAAACTACCTTACATGCAATTTCCTTCCATTAATGATGAAAAACAAATTACGTAGGCAGGATAGCACGGCTATTTAAAACTTGAATTCTGGAGTTGACTTTGCCGGCTTGTAGCTGCAAACCTTTGGACAAGTTTCTTGACATTCACTAATTAGATTTTCTTACCTTAGGTAATTCCAACAGTGCCGGACATGCAGTTACTAGTAAATCTGAAATGGACAAGTTTGGGCTGAAACTACATACTAAGAGGCATCTAGACCTGCCAGAAGGGCAGAAGGAGCAGAGGTGGGAGGGACTATAGAAAGCAGAGGGGCAGTAAGAAAAGACAGCTAGCTGCAGGCTGAGCCCAGGATGTCTCAGCCGATTCCTCAGCCTAACCAGACCCCATCCTAGAAACAGTTTCTGAATCTGCTTTCTCCAAAGAAAATCCAATCTAGATGATCTTTGAAACATTCTCTTGCTGGGTTCCATCATGAGAAAGCCCCAGATGGAGACGGCTGAGTTTTAGGCCTGGTTCTGATAGAGCTGGCCCTAAGGGCTGAGCTGATGGACTGAGGAGCTAACATTTCAGAGCAGGTGGGGGGGCTCTGTGGAATGGTTTTCCAGCCATCTCTCAGTTCTGAACCATTGGTCTGCGGTTTCTCTGACATCTTCCCTTTGCTATGTGTGAAGATTCTCACAGTAATTTGGAAGATGCCCTCAAAGTCTCTTTAAAAGCTGGTTTGGGGCTTTGTTGCAGAATATTTGATCCCACTGTGAACCCAAATATTTTAACTGTAAGAACCTGTTTTTAATTGTGGGATGGTTCAGCCTTTAATCCTAGGGCTTTCTGTTTACTGTAAACAAGCACTTGTGATGTGGATCTGCCTTAGCACACACCTTTAATCCAAGAGCTTTCTATAATAGCTAACCCTAGGTCAAGAGGCAGAGCAAGAAACCAGCTGACCGGGATTAAACAGAAAAGAGGGACATTGAGCTGAAGGGTATTTAAGACAGCATGGAGAAGGAGGAGCTTTTTAGCTCTGGGCTTTTTCCTCTATGGTTCTCAGCTGAATAGGAAGATCAGCTGTGTGCTTTCTCTGCCTCTCTGGATTAGCAGGCATTCATCCCAGCATCTGGCTCCTGAGTCTTCATTGGTAAAATAGTATGACTGGGATACTTTAATTTTTTTTTTTAAACAACAGGGCTTGCCTTACATTTTGCTTAACCTTAATATGAAATATTTTCTAGTTTCCTGATCTCTTCATTTGCACTTTTTTTTGGGGGGGGGCTTGTTTAGCATTAATTTGGTGCGGTGCTTTTGCTTGTAGAGAACATCAAAGACAAATCCATAGACTGAGTTATTATGAAGGGACCACCCTGCAGTCACTACGTGGATCAAGAAAAACAACTCTGCCCAGCTCTGATGGCACACAGGTTTGTAATCCTGGTACCTGAGTGGCTGGGGTAAGACCCTGGGCTACACAGTGAGATGCAGATCCAATGGATCTGGAGTTGCCTCATCTGGAGCTGCCTGATGTGGATGCTGGGGACCAAACTCCTATACTCTGAAAACGTAGAAGGCGCTCTTAACCACTGAGTCATCTCTCCAGCCCTTGTTAGTTTCTTAATTGACTGTATCTTCCAAGGCTGCATCTTGCCCATTTCTTTAACCTGGTGTATCTTTGGAGTGTCTTCCTTACCGTTCATCTGTCAAAGACTTGAGGCCTCTAGAACTTCTCAGTGTGGGAACTGCATGGTCAGCATGACCAGGGCATGGTGCTAGCTGCAAGCTGGCAGCTGATCCAGACTTCATCAGACTGAGGTTTTATACCTTTTGTAAGATTGTAGATGGTGATGTGTCTTTTCACAAAAAGACACAGAGACCTGGGCTCTGCATGCACACTTGTGTGTACATGTACACACATCTGCATGCATGGAAGCCAAAAACTGACATTGGATATATTTATTTTTCTACCACTTTACATCTTTTTTCATTTTTTCAAAACAGGGTTTCTCTATATGTAGAATAATATATAGCCCTGGCTGTCCTGGAACTCACTCTGTAGACCAGGATGGCCTCGAATTCAGAGATCTGCCTGCTTCTGACTACTGAGTGCTGGGATTAAAGGTGTGCTCTACCACCACCTGGCCATCCACTGTATTTTTTGGGGCAGGTTGTCTTACTGAAGTCAAAGCTTTTGAATTCAGCTATATTGACCAGCCAGCAAGCTCCTGGAACCTTTAGCTCCCAGTAATGGGATTATAGTGTATGCTGCTAAGCCCTGTTTTTCACTTGGGTGCTCAGGATTCAAACTCAAGTCCTCATCTTTCCACAGCAAATCCTTTACCAACTGAGCCATCTCCCTTTCCCTGCCTTGTGTGTATTTTTTTTTAGGTTAGTAGCAGTGAACATTCAATTCCGAGATTAATTGCTTAAGGGTTACAGCAATAATTTTGTTTTTATTAGCCAAATACATTTATGAGGAAATACTGCTTGTCTATTTAATTACCTATCCTGAGGTAAGCTCATACAAAAAGAGCTGGATAAACTTTTTTTCCTTTAATTTACTGATTTAAGAAACAACAAATTGGCTATTACCCTTACAAGGATATTTACTAAGCTTTGTTTCTCTTTTTTTTTTTTTCTTTTAATGAAACATCTCAATGCATAGACCAGGACCTGGCACATCTCCTGCCTCACATTCCCAAATGCTGGAATTACAGGTGTTTGTCACCACTGAGCTATGGCTCAGTTTCTTTTTAATATCACTATATACTCATAAACTTAAATATATGTATATTTTAAATGCTTGTTTTTCAAGACAGGGTTTCTCTGTGCAACCCTGTCTGTCCTGGACTCACTGTGTAGACCAGGCTGGCCTTGAACTCACAGAGATCCGCCTGCCTCTGCCTCCTGAGTGTTGGGATTAACGATGTGAGCCACCACCACCTGGCTAACTTAAATATATTTAATGAGTTTCAATTTGCCACAATTCTAAAGCTCGAATTGTCCCATTTGGGGCTATAAGGAAGAAATCTCTTTCACATGTCTCTGAGGCCCTTTTGATAAGACTTGCTGTCTTCAAGATTGTGTACTCACAAGAGTCTAAGGAAGTGTCTGGGGCAGGAAAGTGGGAACTGGCATCAGAACTGACATAGTTCCCGAGGGGTAAAGGAATGCCATGATAGGGAGACATGGCAATAAACTGCAGGCATGGTGGCAAGCGCAGGAAGCTGAGAGATCACAGCTCGACCACAAGCACCAAGCAAAGAGAGCAAACTGGAAGTAAGATAAAGCTAGACACTCTTGAAGCCCACCCCCCAGTGACATACTTCCTCCAGCAAGGCTGTACCTCCTAAACCTCCCCAAACAGCACCACTAACTGAGAAGCAAGTATTCAAATGGCAAAACTGTGGACAATCTGCAGCAGCCCCATATTCCACACCAGGGACTGAGGCAAAAACATATTCACATAACGTTTCTGTGTTCTTTTTTTCTTTTTCTTTTCTTTTTTCTTTTTCTTTTTTTGGTTTTTCGAGACAGGGTTTCTCTGTGTAACAGCCCTGGCTGTCCTGGACTCGCTTTGTAGACCAGGCTGGCCTCGAATTCACAATGATCCGCCTGCCTCTGCCTCCCGAGTGCTGGGATTAAAGGCGTGCGCCACCACGGCCGGCTAACCAAATTTCTCACTACAGGGCCTTCATCCAGGGCCTTCCCTACCACATGTTGCTTCACCTCAGCAGCCCTCTGGAATTGTGAGGGAGAATCTACAACCCCTTAATGCAACATTTATGCCTCTAAGTCCAGCATCATGGATGATGCTGCAGAGTCTGCTGCCAATTTGGGATGTTCGCAAGTATTGGATCACATTATCAGCAGTGCTTTCCTTCAGGTGCTTAGGAGCAAGACACCCGTTAGGCTCTCTTTCATCTGTTAGATGCTTAGTTGGGTGGGGTCTTGACTCCACCCCCAGAACCCCTCCCTTAAGTCCAGGGCAGAGCAGGCCTCTCCTGAATGGCATTTATCTCCTTAACAATTACAGCTTCTCTTCTAGCACATGCCTCAGCTGTAACATCGAGCTTCCTTGGGCTCTTCCTTTTCTGTCCACACTGTATCTTTTATATTTCCTTCTGCTCCACTTGCTCTTTTTCATTTAAGTCCTGCATAAGCACTATCAGTAACGACCACGCCACACCATATTGTCTTGAAACTATATCCACCACAAAAGTTAGTCTGTTGCTTTTCCATTTAGCCTCAGGAAAATTCTCAGAACAGGGCAGAAGGCAGCCAGAGTTCTGAAACGTCTTGACCTGAGTCTCTACAGTCCACATTCCTCTCATTAACACTGTCTTCTAGGTTCCTAGTAGAACTATCCTTCAAAATCTGCTTTCAGTATTCAACTAGTCCAAACTTCTCAAGTTTTCCTACACTTAACAACAAAACCAATGTGGTCTGGTTCTTCCCAGTCATAGCCACTCTCTGTTACCAACTTCTGTATTAAGAAACTGGAAGTAGGATGAGGCTAGACTACCTCAAAACCTATCCACAGTAACAATACTTCCTATTCCTTCTTTTTTTTTTGTTTTTGTGGCTATGATAAAAACCAAAAGGAACTTATGCAAGAAAAAGTTTATGTTGTCTAAAAGCTCCAGAGGTATGAGCCTATCACAGCAGAGAGGCATGCCAGCAAACAGTAGGCACGGGAGCTGGGGGCAGGAAGCTGAGAGATCACATCTCAACCACAAGCGTAAAGCAGAGAAAGTGAACTGGAAGCAGGATGAGGCTATATCCTTTGAGCCCCCCTCCCTCCCCCCAGTGATGTACTGCCTCAAGCAAGTCGGCACCTCATAAACTTCCCAAACAGGGCTATAACTGGAGAACTAAAAGTCTAAGCTTACAGAGGGCATTCATTTCTCATCCAAACCCCCACATCCACGCATTGGGTTTGTGTCTAAGGCCTTGCAAGAAACTGAAATCTTCTGTTTTCAATAGTCTAAAGGAACAGTGTCAGCAGTTTAAATGGATAAATATGAACTTAAGTGATTTCATTCTTATTTTACATTTGGGCTTCGAAATATAATAGTCTGAATAACTCATGCATTCTCTACTCCACTAACTGTTCCAAACATCTTGCAGAGGTTTGCTTTCAGAAAGTGTGGTCATTTGAATAAGAATGGCTCCCATAGGCTCCCATATTTGAGTGCTCAGTTATCACAGAGTGGTACTACTTGGGAAGGATTAGGAGGTGTGGCCTTGTTGGAGGAGGTGTGTCACTGGGGATGGGATTTCAAAAGCCCCAAGCCAGGCCCAGTGGCTCTTCCTGCTGTCTGAAGATCTGGATGTGGAACTCTCAGCTACTTCTCCAGCACCATGTCTGCCTGCATGCAGCCATGCTCCCCACCATGATGATAATGGACTAGCCTCATGAGACTGGAAGCAAGCCCAAATTAAATGCTTTCTTTTATAAGCATTGCCATGGTCATGGTGTCTCTTCAGAGCATCAAAACAGTGAGTAAGACAAAAGATGATGGTGATCTAGATAGGAGAGCAGTAGTGCTAAGGAATCTACGGATCATATAACGCACACTTGGGCATCTTCTATGTAAAACTTCTGATTTACTAAATCTGTAAGCTCAATTTATACATGATGAGAATCCATTTCCAAATGACAGATCTGGGAAATGGGCAAAAGGGGAAATGGGGGTAGATGGTAAAGCTAACACTGACCCCCATCCAGCAGTCAGGCCTGAAGGATAAGCTGCCTATTGGACGGCAAATTCCTCTCCTTCCTTAGTGCTAATGCTTAGGCCAGCATCCCACAGATGCTGACTGCCTTCCAACCTGGCTGTGTGCCATTAGTCGCATCTCTCTAATCCATAACCCACACTGTGTTACAGAACAGAGTCTGTAAACACCTGCAGCAGACAAAATGCCTGACCTGTTTTCTGGGCTCTTCTGCAGCTGTCTGTTACATCACCTCCAGCTGAAAGCTCTTCCTCATTGGCTAAGTGTGCACCAATATTCAGGACTCAGTAGCCTTTGGAGGTGCTAATACTCCTATCTGTAACCTGACTGTATCTCATCCACTATCTGATTTAGACGTCTTTGCTTTGTTTCCAGTAATGGGTTGAATTTTGATGTGTGTGTATGTGTGTCCAAACTGGCTTCAAACCTTTGACAATAAGGACTGGGTTTGCTGTTTATCTATCCTAGTAATGAATAGACCCAGAGTGAGTGAATCAATACATTCATTGTATTGCTTATCTGTGACAACACAATTTAATATACATTCATTGCTGTTAAACTGTTTTTAGTTGTCAGTGTGGCTGGACTGAAGAACAACTAGAGGGCTGACAAGGTTAAAGTATTTTTCACCAAGCCTGACAACCTGAGTTTGATCCTTGGAATCCCCATAAAGGTGGGGGAACTGACTATACAAAGCTGTCCTTTAGCATCTCGGGGTGTGCTGTGACATATACTCCATGTTATACATCATATGCACACACACATAAGTGCAACCTGCCGGCCATGCATCACATGTGCTACAGATGGCTATCCATACAGCCCAAATAGATTGAGTGTGTCTGTTACAGCACTTCCCGGGGTATCTGTGAAGACCTTCCCAAAGAGATTGCCACATGACCCTAGACTGAAATGAATACTCACTCTCGTTGTGGGCAGGACTATCCAATCAGAAGAACAAAAAGCTGAGAGAATGTGATTTTCTTTTTTCTTCCTATCTAGGGACACTCTTCTCTTGTCCCTGGCGTTGAGAAGTCCAGGCTCTCTGATTTTCAGACTACAGGACTCACAACTTTGGATCCCCCACATCCTCAGACTGGGAGGAAGAACACTATACTCCCTTGTTCTGAGGCCTTCACACTGCTTGCATCCCAGTGTCTCCAGCCTATAGCTGGCCTGTCAATGGACTTCTTAGTGTCCACGATTGTATGAGCCAACTGTCCTAATAGATCCCCTCTCATAGCTCCATTTCTATATCCTGTTAGTTCTGTCCCTCTGGAAAAACCTAATATTGTGACAATAATATCTCCCCAACCAAACAATCTCATAGGAATATATCTTAAATATTATTTTATGTGTATGGGTGTTTTGTTCATACATACATCATGTGTGTACCTGGTGTCCATGGAGGTCAAAAGAGGGTGTCTGACCTCCTGGAACTAGTGTGACAGACAATTGTGAGCTGCCATGTGGGGGCTAAGAATTAAACCCGGGTCCTTTGGAAGAGCATTAACTACTGAGCCATCTCTCTGTCCCCAAGAATGGGATTTTTAAGAATGAAAAAAAAAAAAGCTGGGTCTTTAATCGCAGCAATCCAGAAGCAGAGGCAGGAGGATCTCTGAGTTTGAGGCTAGCCTGGTCTACAGAGTGAGTTCCAGGACAGGACAGGGACAGCCAGGACTACACAGAGAAACCCTGTTGAGAGAGAGAGAGAGAGAGAGAGAGAGAGAGAGAGAGAGAGAGATCTATTGGGTAAAGGTCTGCTGTGAAACATCCCATCCTGTTTTAGAATGGTTCCTTCCATGTCCATGTACCCATCAGAAAAACCAAACAATTAGGTCAACATCCCTGGCCTACAGAAGCTTGACATTAGGAGGTTAGTTGAGATAGCAAAGTTCCACATTCCTCTGCTCTATAGGTTGCCCAGGGCTCATCTCTCAGCATGGCCACACTTAAGTGGCCTTAGAAAGGCGTGCATCCAGCTTCTGCTCTAGGAACATGAGGCGGCTTTCAGTTTACACATTCCAGGGACTGATGCTCCATCTGGAAAGTTTTCTCATGTGCTTATGTTGTCGTTCAGGATGCTAATAAAAACCTGCTCAGAGTATGATAGTGACAGAGGCTCTAAACATTCAGGAATAAATTTGACCAAATGATTTGAGATCTACATTGTTAAATATGGACAATCGTACTAAAAAGGTACAGGATGGGATTTGAATGAACTGAAAGCTGTATCATTTGCCCAGGAAGAAGGAATTCATATTAAATTTAATTCTAGAAATTTTAACACGCAATTTTGTTGCTATTGCACTTAGAACTCTAATAGAGTTTTTCCTTGGAAGTAGCTAAGTGATCATAAATGTAAAATGAAGAACACCAAAGAACAGCTACTAAACCTAATTTGAAATGTAAGAAAAGGACTTAGGAGATGGCTCCACAAGGAAAGTGCTTGTCACACACACAGGCGTGAACACCTGAGGTTGGATCCCAACACCCACTTAAATGTCAGATGGGCGTGACAACCTGCCTGCCTTCCCACAGTGACACAGACAGAGACAAAGGGGCCGTACTAGCTGCTCCTAACTCCAGATCCGTTGAGAGACCCGGCCTCAATACATAACACCAATCGAAGAAGACAACAACATCAGCCTTTGGCCTCCATCCACATATGTGCATTTGTGCACATCCATCTGCACACACCCATGTGCCCCCTCATATGAGAACACTCATATACACACAAATATACGTCACACACAAATGCACACCTAAAAATGTAAGAGTAAATGTGTACATCACATTGTTAGAATATCAAAACTACAAAACTGAATTCAAGCCAACATGACATTAGTAAGCATGTGAAATGTGTTCATGGCACACAGTAAATAACTGGTAGTTGTGTAGCACTGGTTATTAGAAATGTTTGTCATCTGAAGTGACAGTTCAAAGTGATAAATTACTCCGAAAACAGTTTCAGATACAACTGACTACCCACCTGAAAGGAAATAAAATTTAAAATCAAGTGCATGGGGAAATGAAGTAATTATAAACTCAAAAAACTAAAAATGAGAATGAATGCATTAAAAGTTTAAGTTAAAACAGGTTTGAAACATAAAGAGAAATGTCTAGGTTACATGTATAACCTAGGGAGTTAGGGAGACTTTTCTTATTGATAACCAAGGACTATAAAAGGCAGGAATGTTTGACAAATGGGAGATCCATATTGCACCCATTCACCAATGGCCTGGGACCATTACAGAGAAGTAGAGGAAAGACTATAAAAGTCAGAGGCCAGGACGGATTGGAATAAAACAGCATCGCCTGCACGTGACAGGACTGCTGCTCTCATGAGCTCAGAGCAGTTGTGGGTGCCTATGCAAGACGTGTACAAGATCAAGCCGGTTGACCCTCGAATATGAAGTGGGAAGTTTTCATGAGCCCCTAACTCTAACTGAAAAGCTATGGACAGTTGACAGTTTCTGGGGGAGACTCAATTTTATTTAAGGGTGTGGGACCTACTAGGCTTCATATCCATGAGTATAGGGGCAACACAATTTGGAGTCAATGGGTTATTAAAAAAAAAAAAAAGAGGACATGAAGTTGGGGGGGAGGGAGATGGGAGTGGATCTGGGAGGAGAGTTAGGGGAGGGGTGGAAGGTGAATATGATCAAAATAATTGTACAAAATTTTAAAGAAATTAAAAAAAATTAAAGCCAGGCATGTTTAACCCTATACAATTAATTCCTGTAGGTAGGGTTGTAGTAAAAGTTTCTGTGAGCATAGTTAATTGTAATGTCTGAGAAACTACCTGACTTGCTATGACACAAAGCATCCTTTTCCACAAAGAACTCTTTGAAAGGCAATGGCCAACAACTAAATAGATAGAACATCATGCAGACAATATAAACAGTTCACTAATAGTAACAAAGGACCCACAAACATGAACTTGCTGACACTAAATAGAAATCAGAGCAATAAAAAAAGGAAAAAAAAATCCCAAAACAAAAGCATCATTTAATGTCTGCCACACTGGGAAACATTAGCAGCCAGTCTCCACAGATCTAATGGGTAATATGAGAATGTATAAAAATCCTAACTGTAATGGGCTGAAAGACAGCATATATGTCTAACCCATTATTTGATAGTCATGCAAAAAAAAAAAAAAGTTGAATAGAATCACTTTGGATTCTTAGGTGAATTTGAAGAGGGCAGCCATCTTTATATATTGAGACCTATACTCCATTAATATTGTGTAACACTTCATTTATTTATCCTATAAAGAGCTTGCTAAATTTTTATGGGATTTCCTGAGTCTGGTAACAAAAGGATCACCAGCTTAGGCAGACAATAACATGGAGTAGTAGAGAACAGGTCAGTGTCTAAACAGGGAGACGTTTTGTCAGGTGTGTGCTTACCAACTTGCCTTAACTTCATGTCTCAAGCACTCCTGTTCCCTACTCTACCACAGCAAGTGTGATCTACAGGAGAGTGAGGGGAAGAGGGGGAGGAAGAAAAGAGAAAGGAAAAGGAGACAAAGGAAAAGGGAGGTGGGGAGAGGGGAGGGGAAAGGAGGGGAGGTCTGGAAGGGAGAGAAAGGGGAAGAGGAAAGGAGGCAAGAGGGAGAAAGAAAAGGTGGCAGGGGAAGAGGAGAACAAAGAATAATTTTATTTTTTTATTATTGTTAATTAATATTATTAATAACCTTATTATTAGTACAGTTATTTTTCTCCATCCATTGAACCTCTGGGTTTGAAAATTATTTTTCCTTTACCAGTTTCTTCCTGCCAAGCCAAATATACCACCCTTCAGGAGGGTCTGTCCTGCTTGATTTGGAACAGCTGGCTTTAAGATACTTGATTTTTGTCTCTTTTCTCTCGACCTGAAGTTCACAGCCAAGCGAAGAATCTGGAAGGGATGTTGGGGTGAAAATACATACTTGGCTGTATGCTCCCTACTGAACGGTTGACCACATTCCTCATTACAGATGTGAACATGTCCCCTGCTACAAAGGGGGCCACATTCTGGGTTGTCTGTGGTACTTCTGGTTGTCTCCACTGGAATCTCCGTGAGATGAAGGTTCAAAGACAGTACTGGAGTCTGGAAACTGAGGACTCACATTGAAAGCCAGTGCCAATGGGAGAAAAACATTAATTTTTAATAATGACCCGGGATGAAATTGGCCAAGTGACAGGCAGAAATCTTGTTTTGCTAGACAAAGATTTTAAGAGCAGTGTATCTTCATAAAGCAAAGGAAAACCTGAGGAGAGCTTGGCACTGTGCGCGTGCGTGCGCGCGCGCGCGCGCACACACACACACACACACACACACACACACACACGAAGCAACCACATGCAGTCAGCACTCATTGGGATCATGCTTGGTCCAGAGCATTTCCATGTTATCCCATTTAATAGGCATGCTAAATCCCAGAGGGAATTGGGTACGATACCGTACTAATAGAGAATGGCTAGCTCCTCAAGACCCCTAGTGGGGTCCCATGTGTTCAAGTAGTTACAACAGTCAGTTGACATCAGGAAGGTAACATTAGAAACTAGACTGAAAACCATTCTACCCGGTTTAAGGTGTTCCCTGGCATTAAACGAGGATCTGGGCATTTTAATTCCATGCTTTGGTTTTCCTACTTCTATTCACTGTGACCTCCAGTGAATTGTACCTCCAGTACAATTAAGTACTTGGACTTTGCATAAATTCGAGCTTTTCCTTAAGGACAATTGACTACTTATTTGGTCAATACCATAGGCCTTGAGGATATAGCTGTCCTGACATGACACCACGTTAACTCCAGGAACGATGATGTGATTATCTGGAAACTATGGTGCTAATCTGATCTGCAGCACGATGTGATGACTCAGATAGCCAGCTTAGTTGTTGCCTGTTTTCAGACAGCTGTAACAGGATTATAGGCAATAACATCTGAACTGTATCTCGTTTGATCAGATCATAGCCACTCATCATTGCTGGATCTATTCTTAAAAAGATTTATGGACAAACTGGGAGACACCAGAACAAAGATAAGCAGAATAAGGGCTCCTTAAATGCCACAAGTCACAGATTACACGGTGCCATTTCCAAAAGCTTCGCCTCCATTTAACCTACACACATATCAGTCAGGAAGGCTAGTGGGATAACTTATCTGCACTGATGACATTATTGTTATGGGTTCAGGAATAGGTAGCTGCACACTGACCACTCAAACACCAGACTCAGATTGATGGGAGTTTATTGAAGGCTGAACAAAGATTCGAGAACCAGGACCGGGACCTGAGCTGTTATTAGAGTGAGTTTTTAAAGGGAAAAATCATAACCAAGCAGGAAGAATCAATTCTATTCCAGGTGCATTGTGTCTAACCAAGCAAGAAGAATCAATTCTATTCCAGGTACATTGTGCCTACATAGCTAGACAAAGCATTTTAAGCTGATTGGCTGGTAGTCAGGGTAGGGGACACTTGGGAGCTTTCTAGCTCCCCAGCATTTTGGAAGAAAGGAACATAGCAGGGTATTATAGTTTTGTTTAGGTAGAACATACATCATTAATTCAAGCAGGATATTTAACAAGTATTGAATTGTAAGTAAAAGGCCATTTTTATGTCAGGCAGGCAGAGCCTGAGAACTTGAACTCAATTTCACCTCATGATCAAAATGGTAGCTAAAGGCAAGATGGCTACAGGTATGCTAAAAACTAAAGTAGGTCCCAACAGTGATTGAGTTTCTGTCTTATCTTCTCTCTCATAAATATCTAAGAATCTATATACACATTTCTCTACACATGCACAAGTGTGCAAATATTTACTACAAAGTGAATTCTGCCTCAGGAAATAACAGAAATAAAAAGAATAAAAGTTCCAAACAACAGGCTAAGGCTAGCAACTTAGGTGTAATAAAGCAATAAACAAACTTGTTATGGGTGCTCAACACCAAGAAAAAAAAAATCCAGGGTCTCTGCAGTACTGTCACTATAGCGGGGATCCCTTCTAGTTTTGAAGATGGCGTCTAAAATCTTTTGAAACTCAACTTGTGCTTCAGAAGTTCCTAAGATGCTACCATCTGATGGTTCTTTGGGAGGCCAATTGCTTTAGATAAATGTAAGCTCAATTTCCTACAGGTTGAATTTTACATCATGGGGTGGGGGGTGGAAATGTGAGACTTCATATGTCCAGTTGAGCTCGGTGGTCAGAACCTTTAAGCAAGTCTGAATAGAAATCCACGGACTTGAATAACTCAGGGGATGTTTGTGCCAACAGAACCCAAATCTTCCTGGTTGCCTGTTTAGATTCTGAAAGCCTTATATTCAGAAATGGGCCTCTGACTTCAGTGAAAACTTAAACCAGTTCCCTCACTGTGCATCCCCTGAGAGATCACCACCCAGGGAGCACTGATAATGTACTTGGTTGGTTGTGAGTCGACTGCATGCTTTTCTACCAAGGTAGGGTTTGCAACTCTGCCCTGCTTCTTGTGTGGTTGAAGCAGGCCTTTAGAACCTCAAAGACATCTGTCACCAATAAAATGCCACAATTATAAGAGTTATATGGCTTAGCATACATTCCCAATGTCCAGTCCATATGTATTTGGCACCTGACTTTAACATTCTACTATCTAACCATCTCCATGAGTTTAAAGTTCTATATCTAACTCAGCTTTCATACTAACTTGCCTCATAATTTTAAAAATATCTTCTTAGATCCAGAACACCCTCTTGATTCCTAAACAACTCAAAATTTATGAGACTCTAGCTGTCTATTCTTTAACCACCTCAGAGACCTGAGAGGGATAAATATATCTGATTATATAGGAAGTGCAGGGCCTGCATCTTCCAAAACTAAGAAATGACATACCAGTGGCTGCCTGGACAGTTCCCAGGTGCCAAATACATATGGACTGGACATTGGGAATGTATGCTAAGCCATATAACTCTTATAATTGTGGCCTATTTATTTCTGTTGTTTTGTATTTATAGTTATAAGAAAAAGAACCATTTTTTGGACTGAAAGGGAGAGCTGTTGGGGGAAAAAAGAAATACCTTAAACTAAAAAAAAAAAAAAGAAGGGACGAGGATGGGGGGTTGAGGGTGGAAGGGTGGGACTGGAGGGGGGAGTAGGGAGGGGATTGTGATTGAGATGTAACTTGAAGAAATAAAAAATAAATTATTTTAAAAAATGCCACAGTTTGTAATAAGTATAGATTTCTGGTAAAGGATTTAACTTAAGGTATGGTGGAAACAAGGGGGAAATACAAAGTAAGTGTTGCTTTCATTGTTTTTTTTTTTAGCCTTGCTTCTTCTTTTCCCCACAGACCAGATCTGGAATTTTCCCTCAAGGCATCACAGAAAGAAAAATCTTCCCCTATATTTAATTCTCACCTACTTTCTCTGATAGTAGATCTTAAGACTCATTTCAGCCCATCATACCCAGGAGGAGGAATGCTGTACAGAAGCCAAGAATTTAAACAAGCCCGCTGGGCTTCCCCAGTTGGTCTATTAGCATTAGATCATGATTTTTGTTCAAACATTTACCTGCTTCAGCAGGTCTCAACCTGTGGGCCCTAACCCCTCTGGGGGTTGGACCACCCTTTTACACAGGTCCCTAAGACCATCAGAAAACACAGATATTTATAATATGACTCATAACAATAGCAGAATTACATTTATGAGGTGGCAATGAAAATAACTTGATGGTTGGGGGTCACCACAACGTGAGAAATTAAAGTGTGAAAGCATTGGGAAGGCTGAGAACCAGTCATCTACATAGTTATCTATGCTTCAATTGTGACCATGCCAAGAAGTCTCAGGGAAGGACAGCGTAGAGAACTTTTGGGCAGCTGAATCAGGAACAGATCCATACACCTAGAGGACAGAATACCCTAATTTTATGGGGACAAAGACTGTAGGTAGCATCCTTCCAGATATTGTCCTATCCACCTCTTCAGGCTGTTTATATATCCTTTAAAAAAAAGAAAAAAAAAAACCCCTGCAAATCTGTTTTCTTGAGTTCTATGAGCTGCACTAGCAAACGTAGTTACTTTTCTATTGTGATAAAACACCATGACCAAAGGCAATTTGGGATGAAAGGGTTTATTCTCTTACAACTCTCAGGTCAAAATCACTGACGGAAGTCAGTGCAAGAACTTAAGGCAGGAACCTGGGGGCAGGAACTGAGACAGAAGCTACGGAGGAATAGTGCTTACTGGCTTGCTCCCATGGTTTGATCAGCCTACTTTCTTATACAACCCAAGACTCCTTTCCCAGAGACAGCAAGTCCCCCATGTACTAGGTCCTCGAAACCAATCATTAATTAAGACAATACCCTACAGACTCGCACAGAGGCCAATCTTATGGAAGTGTTCTCAATTAAGATTCCCTCTTCCTAGCCAGGTGTGGTGGTGCACCCCTTTAGTCCCAGCACTCAGGAGGCAGAGGCAGGCAGATCTATGAGTTGGGGGCCAGCGTGGTCTACAAAGCAAGTTCCAGGACAGCCAGGGCTCTGTTACACAGAAACCCTATCTCAAAAAACAAACAAAAAAACCAAGCAAACAAACAAACAAAAAATTCCCTCTTCCCAGATATGTCTAGGTTTAAGTCAAGTTGACAAAACTAACCAGCACACTGATTACGTCTATTAACATGTCCCAAGAACCCTGATGCACAGCTGGTCCGTCAGTTGTGGACTTGTGTGGCAGGTGTCAGTCTGTTGGCACTGTTTGACTCTACCTTCAGGGAGAGTATCTGAACTGAATTGCATTGGTGTTTCTGCAGATCCAGTTGCTTGCTTGCTGATGAGGTGAAATTCCAATGCATCCTGATGTCACAGAATTGAAATGTTACCAATATATAGTAAGAGAAACACCATTTCTTCCTGTATCTTCAGAATTGCCATCTACGACAATCTTAAGAATGTATCTTAGTTTGTTTATTTACTAGTCTATACATTTAAATGTGGACATGGATTTACCATTGATGCACAAATGGAAGTCAGAGGACAACTCTTGGGGGGGCGGTCAGTTCTCTCTTTCCACCCTCACATGGTTCTGGGGATTGAACTTGGGTTGTCAGGCTTATGCAACAAACACCTTTACCTGCTGAGCCATCTAACTGGCCCCTGAATTTGCTTGTGTTTATGAATGTAGTTGATATTGGAGAACAGAAAGATGATCCATTTTCTTTTTTATATTAGTTTGTCTTTCTGAACTTAAATGGTGAAGAGCAGTGATCTGTTACCTCCAAATACATAAACAAATTAATTTACAAATACTGGAAGTATATTTAAAATGTTAATGAACAAGTCTTTAAAATTCATTTTAATACATTCAGATCTAAAAAAAAATCTCTGTATAAACTCTGGATATATTAAGTGGTCCAGCAGGGTCCTTCAGAGGTTGTAGAACCATGGAAGTACAGCAGGAGGAAATTTTAGAACCAGCAGAATACTGGAATGCCAGAGGCTGCCCAAGTATCAAATTCAACTATACTAGGCAGGTGTGGTAGGTTTAGGGTTAGCATATATAGCATAGGGAACTTGGAATAAGGCTGGACTTTTAGGGCTAGGGGTAGGACATGTCCCCTGAGGTGCCCACCCTCCAGGGAGGTCTGCTATCATTTCACAGCTCTCTGCAAAAAGCATGTGAATGACATGCCCTGAGGCACCTGCCCACATCTGCGGACCGCCTGTGAATTCACGCCCCTCTGCAAAAAGCTTTTTTGAAAAAGACTGCGCCCAGGGACCTAACTTTAAAAGTGCACAAAAGCTTCTGCCTACAGGTAAAGATATATAAAGCAGGATTCACGTGGATGCTGGGCAGGCTCTCTCTCCTGTTCCTGGCTCATTCAACAACATTTTCCTCAACTGGCGGAAAAACACGCATCACAATCTCATTGGAAAGTTTCACCCTCTGATGTTGACCTGTTTCGGGTCTGGAGAGGAGACGGATTCTCCTTAGAGGGGAGCTCCGGACTTGGCCTTTGCAGGCCTTAAGCATCTGAATAGGTGAGATGCCTGGGAAACTTTCACATGTTAATTGGTCTTAAGAACACAAAAGGACGAATGAAATTCAGAGACATTAAGAGACTTTAAAACTGAAAAACTGTATGAAGACCAGCCATCCATCAGGACCCACATTCAGAGAAAAATACCCTTTTGAGAAACCTTAGGCTAATGTTAAATGCTTGTATTAACTAAGTAATTAGGTACTAAGGAGTTTCAGGTGCTAGGTTTTAGAGTTAGGGTTTGGGTTTAGGATTTAGGAATTTTATAGACAATTGTTAGGTAATTGTTAAGTTTTAATAAATATATGTGTGATAAATAAAAATTTACTGTTACAAGGCAGGTGACATGTAGCAAGAGTTGCTGACAGCGCAAGACTTGGCGTCTAAAAGTTAAACTGTGTTTACACAGAAAGAGGAGACAGCAGGCATCTATAATTGCAGCCAGCAGCCCTCAGGAGGCTGAGGCAGGAAAGCCTCAAGTTTGAGGTCATCTTGGGCTACATGGCAAGATAGGACAACAGAGATGCAGAGAAGCCAACATAGTTCATATTAATTACAGAGCAACATTCTCAGCTAAATGAGGGGGGAAAATTGAGCCAGAGAGGCAGAATTAATCACCACTGCCGAGATTTGTGAACTTCATCATTTCCAAACACAGTAAGAAAAACTCAAATAATTCTTACGAAAACACAAAATTGTTATTAACTTATTAACTTGGTTGTTAGTAGTGGGCTTTTCCCCTCTCCTTAACAGAAATACAGGCCAGATCAGAACAGATTAAAAGCAGGTAAGTGCAGGGTTAGTAGGCACTGCTTCCAGGTGGATCCACACATCCCAAGGAATAGGACCCAGGAAATTGCCACCTGGGCGAAGGCAAGGGGGTTTATAGACCTTAGGTGAGAGGTGATAACATGTTATCTAGGAGCTGGGATTGTCACTATCCATGGTCAAAATTGAATCCCTGGGCGGTTACTCTTCAGTTCACTGAAGGAAAATTGAAGGCGAGGGGCGATGATCTGTCAGCCAGGAGTTTTCTCCCTGCAGGTAGGGTTGAGAGCAGATGGGATTTCCCAGCTAGTTTGGGGAGTGAGCAGGGGTTCCAACCAAATAACATTACCTTATCAATCTGACTTTATTTTTAAAGGCCTTAAAACATTCATTCAGGACAAATATAGATAAAATGCCCAAGATTTAAGGACCACATATTAACTAAGGGTTATATCTGTGGGTGTTGCCTTCTTTGGTGGCTGTTGGCCACTGGTCCATGAGGGTGAGGGGAGCAGAGGCAGGGGGTTGGGGCAGGGTTTGGACAGTTGTACGACAGAATGACTTTTGGGAACAGCTTCAGTGAGAGCTCAACTTTATTGGGGTGAAGAATTATATAGTATTCGGGGAATGAGTGGGGATTCCCAGGATGGGTGTACATTATTGGCTAAGGCTTATGGTGCTGGGAATGCTTCATTTTCATGCAGAGGCATTCCAGAAATCCCAGATACTCACCATGCAGGTTCTTATCAGGAGGAAGTTGAACCTGTAATTTGGCCACAGACTACATGACTTTCTGGGGGTGGAAGATGTGGGGGTCATGCTTAGAGACACTCTCCAGAGTAAGAGGTAGCCCCATTGAGAAAGGAAGTCCTCCATTTTGTGCCAACCTCAGAGAGCTATCTGGACACGGTGGACTGTGACCTTAATAGCAGGGTCTTCCAAAAATCATTGATATTTCCTTGGACCAATCAATGCCTTGTATGAGGTGGGTACACTGGCACCTTTTCTCTCGGAAATGTTAATGCATGGTTTGTAACACAGAGTGTCCCATACACAAGCACAGTATCACTAAGAAACAAACAACAGATATTCCAGAGCAGAGAGGAAACTTCAGTTTAAACAACACCAACTCCTTTCCCATTATCCTTTCAGAAATTCTTTGTAGTGAACCACTGACCCAGCAGCTGCACAGTGAAAAATTCTATCTGTGAAACACTGCAACACTTGCTTATCTACAGCTTCTCTCAGTAATTGTTTCTTAAAAGAATTTGTTTTTATAAGCTTCAGGCGTTAAAGTATTTCAACAGTAAATTTATTCCATTTATTATTTCATACATAATAAAAGTCTTCTAAGAAAACCTAAATACACTATGAATGTAGCCAAGTGTTACTATAACAAAAAGCACTCAATCAGTTTTCTTCCAAACTCATTTCTCCAGAAGGCCAGTCTTTAAGGACTTCTGGAGTCTGGCTATGTTAGCATCCAATGCTGCCAGACCGTTTCTGAAGTCCTGTTCATCATGAGATGTGAACGTTGAAAAAGAGGAGATGCTCCAGTCTGACATCAAGTCAGAATTTAGAAAGCTGCCGTCGCTGACTATATTGCCCTTCACTGGAACACAAGGGCTGTGACAAATTGATGGGCCATGATGTGTGGTCTGCTCCTTTGGATGCTCAGCAGCAGCAGCAGCAGCAGCAGCAGGGATCTTACCAATTGCTTCTTTTATTTTCCTGAGGAGGTGCATATCCTCTGTGTCGTATGTTCTGGGAAGATTTACAGGCACATCTTCTGCTTCACTTTGTGAAGAACCAGCTACAGGTGGTGCACATAGCTTATTTTCTCTTTTAGAGGCAAGTACACTGCTGCTGACTATCTGTGCAGCGACACCTATCTCTGACTCAGGGGACAGCCTCTTAGGAAGTGGTGAATGCTTTTTAGAAATGCTTCTTGCAAAAGGAATATAAATGGTATTGTCCAAGTTACAACCATCTTCTATTAAAGTGACAGTTTCACAGTCTGTATCTGAATCCTCCACTAAAGCAGCAGAAACAACTCCAGGTGCAGAGCCCCCATGCACTGCCCTAGCATCAGTGTGGGGTTGGCCTTGTGAGGGCGGCACATTTTCACAGAGTCTGTCTGGCTCTACAGTGTCTACATTGTTAAGAAGCTCTGAATGTGTAAAACTGTTATTTGTTTCTAATTTACTGAGGTAGCTCATTATAGACGTGTGAGGAGGGGCTGGGTCCTGTTGAAGTTGTTGATCATGGATACTTAGAAGTGACTTGGTGAGGTTATTCCCCATCTTGCAGCGGGCAGTGTCCACACTGAGATCTGAGAGCAGCTTTGCCATGCTATTCTGTAAAGTTCTGTCAAGAAGAATTTAGTACAGTAACCACTGTTTGTATTCTCAATTCTTTAACTTGTTTCTATATACCTCTATCCTTTAAAAGAAAGACGTAAGCCAAGTATGAAAAGTAGTGTTGGAAGGCTTTGGCAACAGAAAAATAAAATAACAAATGACAAAAGATCTTAGCTTATATCAAATCTACTATCATATGTAAAAGTAAAGGCTCATAACTTTTTCTTAAGGTATAGAAATACTTTACTCTTGAGCAATGTTGTAAACTGAATCTTTAAACAAGTCAGCGTAGCAGGCAGCATTGCTAAGGCAAAACAGAATTTCCATATTAACTT
Organism: Lophiomys imhausi; assembly: GCA_907164525.1. Lineage (NCBI taxonomy): Eukaryota > Metazoa > Chordata > Mammalia > Rodentia > Muridae > Lophiomys > Lophiomys imhausi. The sequence goes on along the minus strand of CAJQZJ010000531.1, from coordinate 2,074,852 downwards.
ATGGTCTAGTATATTTATAAAACTAGCACATTATATGTAATACACATTTTATATGTAATAGGCATCTATTTCCCTAAAAGTTTATAATTAAAATGAATCTTTGGAATGATAATCTTCCAGGATCATTTAATGCATGGTCAGATCTACTGTTCAACATTAATATTTTATAAAACATTAAAAACATTAACTTCTTTGAGATGTTTAAAAGTAGTTGAAAATCATGGTGGTGCACGCCTTTAATCTCAGCACTCAGGAGGCAGAGGCAGACAGATCTCTGTGAGTTCGAGGCCAGCCTGGTCTACAGAGTCCAGGACAGCCAAAGCTATACAGAAAAACCTGGTCTCAAAAAAAACAAAGAAAAACAAAAACAACAAAAAAGTAGTTGAAAATCCAATGATTACCAGATGTCTCAAAAGAAAATTGATTTTTGTAAGGTTTCTATAAACATATAAAAAGCAATATAGGTTTATTTGGGAAGACTGAGTAAAGAATGAAGGCATTTTAGGGGCCGTGGCCAAATCTCTCACTTTACTGATAAAATGAAGAAAACTAAGCCACAAACGTTAAGTGCCCCCAATATCATATGGCAAGAGGACTTACCACAGCAGATGCCCATCATGAATTATTTTCTGGTCCCTCTAACAACTCTATTCATGTCCCAACTTTACAACTGAGGTTTATGCAGGTTAAGTAATGTGGACAGAATTACTCAGCTAATATGTAGCAGAGATGGGCGTCTACTTAGGTCTCTCTTTGGTATCAGAGCCAGGGAGCTTAACTCCTTTAATACACTGTGTCCACTTCTTCACTGGAGCCAACTGGTTACCCACAATCTACAGCCCCACGGTTTAAAAAGCCTTTAAACAGGTCTGGACTTTGTAATGTGAAATAGAACAAAACTTTAGAAATTAAAAAAGAGAGAGAGAGAGAAAACAAGAGGGAAAAAAGGAGGAAAAAAGAAGTCAGTGTGGTTTTGAAGTTTATAAAGATACAGTAAAAGGCCTGGTTACCCAAAGGAAGTAAGCTCACTTGGTTAATTCTCTAAGTCGTGCAACCTCAGTATCACGCTGGTGTAGTGTTATTCCCAGGATCTGATTTTCCTTTCTTGCAGCCTCTAGTTTAAATTGAGAGTTCTTCTCATTGGCCAAGGCTTCCTCCAATTCTAAGGCAAACAACAACAACAGACTCCTTTAGTTTCCTTATTGTTCTAAAAACAGAAGACTGTAACTCCAGTTCAGGTACATACCGATCTTTACCCTCATCATCTCAATGTCAAACTGCTGTTTATTTTGAAGGAGAGTTTCCTCTTTGTCTTTAAATAAAGAAGTATATTTTTTGTTTTCATCTCTCTGGTTTTCTATCACCTTTAAGAGTTCTTCATTTTTACTCTGTAGTAATTCTTCACTCTTTAGTGATTCCTGCAGTTGGTTTTGCAGTGACATATTCAATGACTGAAGGGAAAACACTGTAAGATGGAGCACATCAAATAACTGTTTATCAATGTTTAAAGCACGCCTAAAACATACCTGTTTTTAGAGAAAGAAAAGCCTGAGTTCACTGATTTCACTCAGTAGTAACATGCACAAACAGTGCTATATAAAAACTAAATATAGTTTAAAAATAAATGGCAGAAGAATCTCTTTCTTCTCCAATTGATGTTTTAGTCATAAATTGTTTTGATCTTTTGAAACAAACAATACATGTGCAAAGTAAATATTTTTAACTCCACAAAAATGCCAAAGATGTACAAAATTCTCAATGATGTGTCTCCCTTTCTCCATGCTAGTTCTCCACCCAGGAGCAATCACTACTAATTTTGGGAACTTTTTTGGAAAATACTTATGTAGACAATGATTTACATACTATATATATTTAAACACAAAAGAATCATACTATCCCCACAGTTCTTCATTTTATACTTTTGCCCTTGTAAGACTGTTGGATATGAGCACACAGAATGCCACCTTCTTTGGCATGGCTGTAGTTAAAAGTGTACAGCAGACTTCCACATAAGGTGGCAGACCACAGGATCCATTACTGAAATTTGGTGAAAGAAGACAGCAGAGATAATACACACACACAGGAAGCTCTTGCCCTACAAGAGATAAGGTCTACAAATGGCCTTACTAAGCCAAGGAACATCCCTGCAAGGAAGCAGGCAGGAAAATCAAGAATGAGAGCTCAACTGGGAGTCCTTTGCAACTTGCTTATGGCCTGCCAAATAAAGTAGTTCAGGAGAGAGCAGTAGGAATCACAAGGAAGGGCTGCTCCTCACATACACCATGCACACATCATAGTGGAGTGCAGGGGTCCAGGATACTACTAGGAAATGACTTACAATCATCCTTCTTGTATTTGCCAGAACTCCAAGAACCCTGAGGCTGCAGAGCCCAGTGTGCTCTCCTCCCTCCCCACACAGCACCACTGGAGCCTGCTAGAGTCAGAAGGGTCTAAGAACTCCACCTTTCAACTCTTTACAACTGTGCCAGCAATTCAGTCCATAAGGCTAGCTACCCTGAGTTCTTAGAGTGAGGAATTATTTTTCTGAACTACACACTGAACTCTATCATGTAATTCCAATTGTAAAAATTGCAAGTCCTGGGGCTGGAGAGATGGCTCAGCGGTTAAGAGCACTGGCTGTTCTTCCAAAGGACCCAAGTTCAAATCCCAGCAACCACATGGCAGTCCACAGCTGTCTAATTGCCAGGTGTGGTGGCGCACGCCTTTAATCCCAGCACTTGGGAGGCAGAGGCAGGTGCATCTCTGTGAGTTCAAGGCCAGCCTAGTCTACAAACTGAGTCCAGAACAGCCAAGGATACACAGAGAAACCCTGTCTTAAAAAACCAAAAAAAACCAAATCCTTCAACTACAAGAATATAGCTTATTAAAAGGCAAACAAACAAAAATAACCAAGTAAGTAATACCAGAGGTGTAAATCTCAGTGCTGAGACATAAGAAACAATAAATCCAGGACAGTACACCACCTCCAAAATTTATTAACCCTACAGCAATGGCATCTGGTGAGAATGAGATGAAATCTATAGCAAAGAACCAAAAATTATGATCATGTTTTGGGACTGGAGACAAAGCTATTGAATTGAAGTATGCTTCCTGCTCTTTCAAAGAACAGAAATTGGGTTCCCAGCAACCATACTGGGCAGTTCACAACCCCAACATTCTTTCTGGCTTCCATGGGCACTCACATGTATGAGCACACACACACATATAAATAAAGAATAACGTCTTTTAAAAATAAGTATGTTCAAAGCCACAAAAAACAATGGAAAGAAGCTAAGCAACAGATGATAATGCTAAAAATAAAAAATAAAAAAGTAAATCAAACAGAAAGCCCTATAGAAAGTCTCTGCAATAGAAAGGATCAAGAAGTGGACAGAGCATATGAGTTTGAAGACAAAGCAGAAGATTTTGAACAATTCAATAAGGGCAAAGATAAAATAATAAGGCACCAGGGGAAATTTCAAGATATATATGACACCCAGAAAAGACCAAAACTACAGATAATGGAGAAGAATATCATTCTAAATGCAGAAAACATTTTCCAAAGACTAATAGCATAAATTTTATGAATTTTATGGGAAAGAGATGCTAATCTAGATAAAGGGGTCATTTATGACACCAAACAGACAAAGCCAGGAAACAACCTCCCCTTGTCAGATTATAATTAAAACACTCTTCTAATTAACATCAACTGTCAATTTGACTCAGCCTAGAACCACCTGAAGAAGAATCTCAATTGACCTGTGGACGTGTCTTTGAGGAACTGTCTTGACTCTTGATTGATGTAAGAAGATTCAGCCACTGTAGGTAGCACCATTCCCTAGGCAGGCAGGTTCCAGGCTATATCAGAAAGCTAATTAAGAAAGAGCCAGAAAGCAGTGCTCCTTCAGTGGTTCCTGCCTCGACTTCTTTCTCTCAGTGATGAAGTGAGACCTGGAAGCATGCAGGCCATGTAAATTCTTTCCTCCCCTAAGCTGATTTTGGTTGGAGTGTTTTAGCATAGCAACAGAAAGAAAGTAGAATAAGCACACTGAATATACAGAACAAAGAGCAAACTAAAATCAGCAAGAAACACCAAATCATATATCAAGACATATACCATTAGAATAACAGAAGATTTGTCAACTGAACATCAAAAGCCAGGAGGGCCTAGACAGATATATTTTAAGTTCCTACAAACAGCATCACAAACACAGACTACTTACCCATCAAAATTATTTGTTGTCATAATTGAAAAATAAAATCTTTCCATGAAAAAAAAAATGGACTAAAGGAATTTATGACCACTAAACAAATTCTACAGAAGATGCTTGAAAGAATCTTTGACCAAAGGAAAAAAAACACAGTACTACCTATGAGGTCACAAGAAAGAATAAGACATACTACAATAATAATTAAATAACAAAGGAAAAAGGGAAAAAAACTAAATGTGACAAAAATCAACAAAATGAAGCTATCAATACACACCTTTCAGTAATAACCCTGAATATCAATGTGGAGCCAACTCCCTAATCAAAAGACACAGCTAGTAGATTGGATCAAAGAATCATCTATGTGCTGCCTCCAAGAAATGCACCTCACCACAAAACACAGACACTACATTAGAGTAAAAGGATAGAATAAAATACAAACAATGCACCGAGAAAACAAACCAGCGTCACTGTTCTAATACCTGACAAAATAGACTTCAAAACTAGGGAACAACGATAAAGGTCACTTCATACTGATTAAGGGGATGATCCATCAAGAGGACATTAGGACCTTAAATGTATGTGCCTGGATCCCAGGTATACCCAACCCAATATAACTAAGATGTAAAGTCATTAGGACCTTAAATGTATGTGCCTGGATCCCAGGTATACCCAACCCAATATAACTAAGATGTAAAGTCATTAGGACCTTAAATGTATGTACCTGGGATCCAGGCACATACATTTAAGGT
>CAJQZJ010000531.1:2047917-2069792 GCA_907164525.1 Lophiomys imhausi | reverse complement strand
TGTAAAGTCATTAGGACCTTAAATGTATGTGCCTGGATCCCAGGTTTACCCAACCCGATATAACTAAGATGTAAAGTCATTAGGACCTTAAATGTATGTGCCTGGATCCCAGGTTTACCCAACCCGATATAACTAAGACGTAAAGTGAGAGATGAGCACCAGTGCAACAGCAATGGCTGACTTCAATACTCAACACTTGTAAATCCATACGTCAACTGAACAAAAATTAACCTGAGTTAAATGATGTCACAGATCAAATGGACTTAACAGATATCTACAGAACACCCCACCCAAACACTACAGAATACATATTTTTTTCTTAGCAGTTCATCGACTGTTCTCTAAAACAGATCGTATATTAGGATGCAAAACAACTCTTTAACAAATACAGAAAAACTGAAACAATTCCTAGAATCATATCTGATCACAATAGAATAAGACTACAAATTAACAACAGAAACCAAAGTGTTGTTTTTAAAACAAAATCCCAAATGTTCGATTTTACCAATAAAGACTCAGAAGTCAGATACTGGGGTGAAATTGATAGCTCAGAGAGGCAGAGAAAGCACCCAGCTGACCTTCCAACTCAGCCAACATCCCAGAAGGAAAAAAACCCTTCTCCACACTGTCTTAAATATCCTTCAAACTCAATGTCCCTCCTTCCTACTTCCTATGCATCTCTCTATCCTTCCTCTGGACTTCTTCTCACTCTCTATGGTTTTTTTCTTATGTCCACTCCCTGTCAACTGGTTGATTGCTCCGCCTCTTGACCTACAGTTATAACTTTATTTAATCCTGTTTACAGAAAACTCTTGGATTAAAGATGTGTGCTAAGGCTGAGTCACACCACAACAACCTATGTACAAGAAACAAAAATATCTTGGATTAAAGGCTGAGCCACACCAGGCCTGGTGGTACATGCCTTCAATCTCAGCACTCGGGAGGGAGAGGCAGGCGATCCCTGAGTTTGAGGACACTCTGGTCAACAACATGAGTCCAGGACAGCCAGAGCTACACAAAGAAACTGTCTTGAAACACCAAAAAAAAAAAAAAGTTGCTGAGCCACACCACAACTAGAAACAGGTTTTTCCAGTACACTAGCTAGGGGTTCACAGTGTGATCAAATATCCTGAAACACTGTACAAACTCATGGAGATTAAACAACATACTCCTGAACAAAGAAAAAATAAAAACATTCTTAGAATCAAATCAAAATGAAACATAACATACTAAAAACAGATGGGGTATAATGAAAACAGTCTTGAGAGAGGGATATTCATAGCACAAGGTCACTACATTAAGAAATATAGAATAGAAAATGTAGATTAAAATGTGCAACAGAAGAGGATTGTACACTTTTAATCCCAACACCCAGGAGGCAGAGGCAGGTGGATCCCTATTTTGAGGCCAGCTTGGTTTACAGAATGAGTTCCAGGACAGCCAAGAATATACAGAGAAACCTTGTCTTGAATACCCCTCCCCCCAAAAAAAAAAGAAATCAGAGAGACTCAAATAAATAACTTAATGATACACCCTAAAGCTCTGGAAAAAAAGAGCAAGCCAAACTTCAAAATCAGTTGAAGGAAAGAAATCAATAAAATCAGGGCAGAAATGAAACAGAAACAAACAAACAAACAAAAAAGAATCAACAAAACAAAGAGATGACTGTTTGAAAAGATAGACAACCCCTTAGACAACTAATGGGAAAGGAAGACCCAAAATAATAAAATTACCTTAAAAATGAAACGAAATAAATGAAAATGAAAGATATTACTACAGATACCAATGAGGTTCAGAGAACTAGTAAGTCTTAAAACTAGATACATTCCACTAAAAATGGGAAATCTAAAAGAAATGGATAAATTGCTGGATCATGACTTACCAAATAAACCCAATGAGATAAACAATGTCAAGAGATTTGGAACAAGCAGTTAGACTGAAGATTGATTACAATCTCCTAACTAATACAAGCCCAGGCCCAGATGGACTCACTGTGACTCTCATTAAAATGACAAAGAATTCATATTAACGCTTCAAACTATTGTACAAAACAGAGAAGAACATTACCAAACTTCGTACAAAGTTAGGATTAACCTGATACCCAAACCAGGCAAACATGCAACAAAACCAGAAAACTACAGAAGTACAGACAAAATACTTTGCCAACTGAATTTTATGTCAAAAAGATCATTCACCATGATCAAATTGGCTTTGCTCCACAGATGCAGGGTACTTCAATATACATAAATCAATAAACATTACAAGTTTCCAACAATGACCCAAGGACAGAAATCACACAGTTATCGTAATAGACACAGAGGAGGTTTTTAACAAAATCTAACATATTCATGTTAAGTCCTGCAGAAACTCCAAAGGAACATATCTCAATATAACCTAGGCCATATATGACAAACCTATAGCCAACATATTAAATGGGGAAAAGCTCAAAGAATTTCCACTAAACTGAGGAACAAGACAAGGATATCTATTCTCTCCAGTTTTATTTAATACATTATTGGAGGTCTTAGACAAGAGAAGCAAATACAAGGGCTACAAATAGGAAAGTTAGATGTCAAAGTATCTCTATTTGTAGATATATTTCCATATATAACAGATTCTAAACACTCCATCAGAAAATTCTGAATTAAAAAACAGAATCAGGAAGTGGTTGAACAGAAAATTAACATACAAAATGACCAGTAGTCTTCTTATATACCAATGACAAATACATTGAGAAAGAAATCAGGAAAACAATCCCATTCACAATAGCCACAAAAAACAAAAACAAAACCCAGACAAAGCAAAACACAGAAAAACCCCAACTCGGGTTGTGAAAGATTATTACAGCTAAGCCTTTAAAACATGCAATTAAGAAAGACTCCAGAAATGGAAAGACCTCCCCTGCTTATGAGTGGTAGAATCAACATTGTAAAAATGGCCATCCTACCAAAGGCTTTTACAGATTTAATGCAATCCATATTCACTGTGGGCAGGCAAGATGAAGCCCCAGCAGACAAAGGCACTTGCTACCAAGCTTGATGACCTAAGTCTGATCCCTAGAACCTACATGGTGAAATAAAGGAAATGACTTTCACAAGTTGTCCTCTGACTTCCATAGGTACACCAAGGAAAATGGACATCCACATGCACAAACACAACATGCAAAATAACAGAAAACACATTTTTAGGGTCGGAGAAATGGCTCAGCTGTTAAGCATGGGCGGCTCTTATAAAGGACCCAGGTTTGATTACCAGAATCCACATGGCAGCTCACAACTGTAAGAGCATTCTTCCATGGTCTCTGCTTCAGTTCCTGTCTCCAATCCCTGGGAATCCAATGCCTTCTTCTGGCCTCTCTGGGTACCAGGCATGCACATGGTGCACACATATAAATGCAGGCAAACCACCCATATACTTAATTTTTAAAAACTTCCAATGACATTCTTTACACCAATAGTATGTGTGTGTATATATGTATATACATATATATATATATTATATATGTGTGTATCACACCTGATTTTTGGCAAAGATGCTAACATTGCACATTGGAGGAAAGAGCATCTTTAACAAATGGTGCTGGTAAAACTGGTTGTCTATAAGTAGAGGAATAAAACTAGATCACTATCTCTCACCCTGCAAATTCTCAGTTCCAAATGATTCAAGGATCTCAACAACAAGGCCTGAAACACTGAAACTGCTAGTGGAAAAAGTAAGGTGTATGCTTCAAGTTTCTGGAATAGGTAAGGACTTTCTGAGTGGAGTCATAGTCACGCAGGAAATAAGGCTGGTTAGATTTTTGGTTTGTTTGTTTTTTTTTTTGTCAACCTGATACAAATCAGAGTCATTTGGAAAAAAACAAAAATCAAAAGCTTCAATAGAGGAACTACCACCATAAGATTGGCCTATGGGCATTTTCTTGATTTATGATTGATGGGGGAGGGCCCAGCCCACTGGGGGTGGTGTCATCCCTAGGCAAGTGATCCTCAATTGTATAAAAAGCAAGGCGAGCAAGCCATGGGAGCAAACCAGTTAGAGCACTCTTCCATGCTCTCTGCTTCAGTTCCTGCATCTAGGTTCCTGTCCTGTCTGTCTCTCAATGATGAACTGTGAGATGGAAGTATAAGCCAATTCAATCCTTTCCTTCCCCAGGTTGGGTTTGGTCATGGTGTTTTGTGACAGCAACAGAGAGCAAAGTAAGACAGAAGCCAATGACTGAAAAGTGGGCACTCAAGAAATTAAAAAAGCTTCTGTACAACAAAGGAAACTGTCAATCAAGTGAAAGGCCAGCCAACAGAATGGGAGAAAATCTTTGTCAGCTATACATCTAAATAAGGATTAATATCTAGAATATAAAAAAATTCAAGAAAAAAATAATCCAATAAAAAATAGGCTGTGGACTTAAATAGAGGTCTCAAAAGAAGAAATACAAATGGTTAATAAATGGTTTTCAAAGTGCTCAACATAATTAGCCAGCATGGAAATGTAAATTAAACTAGTTTGAGAGCCCACCTTTAGGCGTAAGTCATTCTTACTTACTTCCAGTCAAAATGATTATTGTAAAGAGAACAAATGACAGCAAATGCTAGCAAAGTATGTAGAGAACCAGGAATATTTACCCACTGTTGATTGGAGTATAAACGGGTTCCCTCACTACAAAAATCAGTAAGAAGGTCTCTCAAAAAGCTAAAAATAGAATCACCTCTGACCCAGCTATAACCATATACACAAAGGATGATTCCATTATTCTACTACAGAGACACACTTGTCCACCAACTGATGAATGGATAATGAAACTGTAGTACAAATACACAATGGGATACTATTCAGCTATAAAGAAAAATGAAATTTCCAAGGAAATTGATAGAACTAGAAAATATTATATCAAGTAAGGTAGTCCAGGCCCACAAAGGCAAATGGTGTATGTTTCTCTTTCATAATGTGGATCCTAGATTAAAAATTTAGATTTTATGTTCAATTTGGAGTATTTGTAGAGCTCAGGAATGCAGAAAGTGCCCATGAAAAGGTGAATGGAATAAGAATAGAGGGAGGGGATAGTAGAACATGTGTGATATGAAAGAAGAGGGAGAGAATACTGGAGGCTAAAGGTTTAAGCAGGGATATGGTTATAGGGGTGTGGAAGAAGAGAGGATCAGTGTTGGCTAACCAAAACTAAGAGTGAATGTAAAGACATGGAAACCCAATACTTCATAAAGAAACTTTAAAATAGAATTTTTAAAAAGGAGTTTGAGCAGAGGTAGCCTGTGCAGTTAGACAATGTCACTCTCAGAAGACATAGGTTATTAAATGAAAATCTCAGTGCAAAGCATGAAACACCTCCCTATAAGTTACTGGTCAGGGAGGCCAAAACCCCCCAAACAAGAGGCTTCTGCCATTGCTCTTGGTTGTGTGCCACAAAAGGATGGTAAGAGCCCACTGCTGAAGACACTTTGGTTTCAAAGTATAGAGAAATCTATCTGGAGCTGACTGGGAACCTCCCTACCGAGGTTTCACAGTGCTGGAAGGAACTATGCAGGCTTCTGGCCAGGTGGGTAGGGGAGGAGACACCAACACTTGGATCTAGAACTGGACATGCTACAATACTGACCTGCTAGGCAAGATGTGTCCATTAAACAGTGCCGAAACTTTCTGACTGGATCTGAGGTCTTCTGCACAGGAGGGAATTCATACCGTAAACTTTATGATCTGAGAGGTCATAAGCTCTAGGGGAACTTACTGTCATTTTGCTAAATGGTTATGCTGTCAACTATCCTCTAAATATTTGTTTATACTTAAGATCTTTGCTGCCCTCAGCCTCGCTCAGAGAAGCTGCTTTTCAAAGAGACTCATAACTGGCCAAAGTGCTGGGAACAGATGGCTGTGAGTGCCCAGCCATCAATGGGACATCTATATTGACCTGCTCCCCAGGTTCTGGGAATATGGAAGAGTGGGCAGAAAGAATGGAAGAGCTATAGGACGGGGAGGAATGCTCTGAATGTTGTCTTCTGGACATAGCATGACCATTGCACTCATAAGTTCACACTAACTATGATTACCTACACAAGATCAAACCAGTCAGAATTCTACCTTGAACAGTGGAGGGACTCACAAGGCCCTACCCCTAATGGAGGAACTATTTTCAGTTGCTGGATCCTGAGGGATAAGTCATTTTCTTTGGGGGAATGCCACTGGTAGGTTGCCCATACTACAGTGGAAGGCCAACACCCATGCACTTGGGGGCAAAACTAATTGAACTTGGTAGGTTTAACAAAAAAATGGGGACATAAAGTTGGACAGGGGATGTGCTGGGAGGCTTCTTGGATAGTCAGAAGTGTGGCACGAGGGGTGAGCATGATGAAAATGCATTGTATATTCTCAAAGAACAAATAAAATTACATAAAAGCAGGACAACATTTTCTTTAGCTAATGCAGTCTTAAGTGACTGCTTACGAATCACCATTAGAATCTGGATATGCAGCAGTGAACAACACAGACAAGGTCCTTCATCTCATGGAGGTGATAGTAAATAAATTATTATAAGCAGTGATAAATATTCTCCAAAAAAGTACATTAAGGTAAACAATTAAGAGAATACAAAGAGGATGGGTGTGGTGGTGCATACCTTTAATCCCTGCCCTCTAGCAGAGGCAGGAGGATCTCTGTGAGTTTGAGGCCAGACCAATCTACAAAGTGAATCCAGGACAGCCAGGACTACAGAGAAACCCTGTCTTGAAAAACGAGAGGGGGGGAGGAGAGAAAGATTGAGAGAGAGAGAGAGAGAGAGAATACAAAGAGCTAAGCATAGACTCTGATCTTCCTACTCCCTCTTGTCCATCCCTTTCGCTAACAGCAGAACCCAGAACGAACTATCATAAACCTGCGGTTCCAGCAACTGAGGTGAGTCAGGAGGGAGCATCAATTAAGCCTCCAAGTCCAAGAGTAGCCTGAACAACACAGTAAGATCCCCATTTAGAAGAAAACAACAGAAAAAAAGGGGGGCATTTGACAATATCTGCCAAAATGGCAACCACATGTACACGGTGGCTCAGTAATTCTACTAGAAATAGATCCTACAAAATGCATGTGTATGCGCACAAAGACACTGGTACAGAGATGTTTATTTACCTGTTGCTCACACTCTGGGACAAGCTGGAAGGACTGAACGTTTTTCAGAGGATTTCAAATATAGTAGATACAACAAACAAAATATTTAAATAAGAATATTTAAGATATCTGCTTATTTATTAACATAGTTTCTCAAGATAAGGTCTTTCTCCATCTAGTTCTGGCTGGAGTGCCTCAAACTTGTGGCAGCCCTCCTACCTCATGAATATTGGGATTACAAGTACACCCAAAAACTGTTTTAGATTACAATATAGTTTTAGTCCTAATTTTAAAAGTTGATACAGAGAGAAACCCCGCTTATACAAAGTAATCAAGAAAGCATATGTCTGCACCAACATTTCCAGAGTAACAAAGACTTTGATGCCAACCCTTCAAGCTCTTTCACCTACATTCAAGGTTACCAGGTGGCTCTGTAGCTTTCTCTTGTTCTCTCAGGCGCTGATTCAAAACTCTCAGTTGCCTAAAGGAAATAATGAAGATGTGTAAAGATCCTAAGCCCATTTTACATTCTCCTACCTCAGATACATCTGATACCTATCAAAAACAAACAAATAAAAAAAAACAAGACAAATGCTATCATCGCCAGTCCATCTCAAACCCAAACCAAACACAAAATGTAAATAAAAACCACAAAATCATACTATTGTCAGTGGCCATTTTGAATCTAGTACTATCCCCCCCCCTCAACAAGTGCCTTCTATATCCACAGATCTTATATATAAATATTTTGAGACAAAGTCTCAATCAAATTCCCAAGACTAGCCTTGAACATGTAATCTTCCTTCCTCAGTCTCTTGAGTAGCTGGGACTACAGCCCTGTACCACTAGGCCCAGGAAAAATAGGTGCAGAATTGTTTGGGATGTCATGAACTGTGCCCCCACTGTTTCCAAGACTGAACCGGAACTCTGTGTTGTAGCTCAAAGTGGCTTGAATTTGGATTCTCCTACCTCAGCCTCTCAAGTGCTGGGACAATACTCATGCCCCACCATGTTCAGATGTTTCTTTTGTTTTCCATTTCTTTGTCTTCACATCTCCTTTTTCAAAATAATATATATGTGTGTATATACACATACATAATAACTTTAATACTGTAGTTCACCTTTTAAAATAACTGCCGTTTCTGTCAACTAGACTACCTGTAGGTGCTAACTACTAGAGATCTGTCTGCTTCATGTTTGTGATTCATAAACAAAGTTGGGGCTCACAAATCTATGCTTCTGGTAATTTCATTATCAATGGAAAAGTTAATGGCTACTTCCTGAGAATGTTAGTATGAACTGTCTTCACAATATGCACCTGCTCCACAAACAAGAATACGCAAGTAGGTACAGATTAGGACAAAACAAAAATTCTTGGGTATTTAGTTTCTTTCCAGAATTGGAACTTTTCTGTACTAAAGTATTTGATTTAGTTACTGAATCTAAAATGATGGTACCTTACCAATACTATTCACAAGCATTAACTGTGGATAGATTAAAGAGTTAACACAAAATGTACCAACAACACAAATTGTATGAGGAAATATAAATAATCTTGAAGAAGAAAAGGTATCCCTAAACAAGACTCAAAGCCCAACAACCATCAAGTAGAGCACATAAAGCTCCAACACATCACAATTTGAAGCTTGTTTTTGATTTGAAGGCCTGATAAAAGATAGAATAAGCAATTCATTTAAGGAAGCTAAATGATTTCTAAGCATTTAAAAAATGCTTAGCTTGAGACGGGGGTGAGGGGTGGTTTACCACAGAAAATAGGTCTGAGTTTGGATTCCTAGTGCTCATATGAGAAGCTGAGAATAGTGGCATGACACTGGCCACTAGCTTCCACATGTAAACATGTACATGAATATGTAACACACACACAAATAGAAAATAAAAGGCAATTGCTCTTCATTAGTGACAGTACAGGGGAATTTTCTCAGTCAGTGGGAGTCTACTGTAACCATTTGGATGACAGTTTGGCAATATCCAAGCTATAAAAATATGTATCATCTTTGACAAGATAGTTTTTAAAATTTTTAATTTCTATTTTATATACATGGATGTCTTGCCTGAATATCTGTGCACTACATGTGTACCTAGTGCCAGTGAGGACAAAGGAGAGTGTCAGACCCCTTGGAACTGGAGTTATAGATGGTTATTCACTGTCATGTGGGTGCTGGGAACCAAACCTGGGTCTTCTGCAAGAATAGCAAATATTCTTAACCACTGAGCCACCTCTCTATTCCCTGAAGAAGCTAATTTTAGCTAGGCTATTTGCTCTAAATCATTGCTATACATATATGCAAAAATACATAAAATATTATATAAGATATATATTGTAATATTTGACGAGAAACTGGAAACTACTTGGATGCAATACAAGTTATGATTCATCCATGTGATGAAATACATATATAATATACAGATATTAAAGAGGATAAGCTATCCATAGGTACTGACATAGAAAGAATATCATAAAGGACTTGGCGAATAGCTCAGTGATAGCGCATTTGTGTGGCATGTGCGAGGCCTTGGGTTCAATATCCACTACTGGGAAAAAAATCCTAAGATACACTATAAAGTGAAAAAAAAAAAAAGCTGCAGACAGAACTCTGATTTTTCTAAAGGGTTTCCTTCAGTAACAAAACATACAGACCTGGAAGAGGCACCACAAAATAACGACCCGGAATATGAAACAGAATGCCTCTTCCATTACCTTTCAGAAATCCAGCCGCTATTTTATATGGGAAAATGATTTAAAAAAAAAACCAATCTTTTTGTATACTGCTGGGCAGATTCTTCTTTTTGAAACATTAGCCAATTTGAACTTTTTTTTTATTTATTATGTATACAGTATTTGCTCTACATATATGCCTGGGCAGATCTCAATGTAGATGGCTGTGAGCCACCATGTGGTTGCTGGGAATTGAACTCAGGACCTTGGGAAGAACAGCCAGTGCTCTTAGCCTCTGAGCCACCTCTCCAGCCCCAATTTGAACTTTTTAATCACTTACTATAAATAAGCCTCTCATCCTTATTCTTGTCCTCTATGATAGCTTTCCACTTTACCTTAAAAAAAATTATACCTGTGGAGGGGCTGGGGATATGGTTCACTGGTGACAGAGCTTGCTATGTAAGCATGTGGACCTGAGTTTGAACCCCACCATGCAAAGAAAGTGGGTATGGTTGTGCATGGCCTTAACCCCAGCATCTGACAACACCTGGTCTCCATCCAAGTGTGCCTGCACACAGCATCCTCTGTCTTCTCTCCCCCACCTCCCGCCCCAACACACTTCTTACAACATGGTATGGAGAGGAACTGTTATCCTACCAGACCATGCTCATTTATTTGGGTGGTCATTATCATGTGTCCCTGGAACCCCACTTTCCCGAGACTCTCAAGGACCCTGTCCCTAAAGTTCTGTCCCTTTCCCTGGTTCCTGTGTCTTAGCTGAGAAGCACACTGAAGCTCTTCCCACATTATGACAACACTCCTTCAAGTGTAATTGGACCAGTAGCTATGCTTTTCTCTTTTATTCTTTGCTTTTTAATTTTTGACATTTTATAATAAATACTAAAAATTAACAGCAAAAACAATCTCTCAGAAAAGGATACTACACATACTATTTTAAATGCTTGATTTAAATATATTTGATTTTAACAAAAGACAAAAACAGCTGATACTTAGGCAAGTAACTTTAATTACTTTACTTTTATGTAGCTGTATGAAAGTAAGGTGTATGTATACTAATCTGCATAAATCTAAAGTGCAAACATCTATGCATTTTGTCATATGGTCTGATAAAACCCTCACCATAGTAAGATCCCTATCACTTGAGATTCCTGAGGCCATTTTCATATTCCTCCTTTCCTGGACCGACAATTACTAACCACAAGTTTAGACGGTTTTCATTTTCTAGAAATGGAATCCTGAAATTTATACTCTGACATCCTGGCTTCTCCCACTTGGCAAAATGATTCTGAAGCTCACCCATTCTGCTGCATGTACCAACAATTCCTTTTTTATTGCTGAATAGCACTATGAACACCTATCAACAGGCATTTAAGTTGTTTCCTATGAATACTCTGTAATTTTTATGGGGACAGATGCTTTCATTTCTGAAAAAATGCTGAAGAATGGACTGGCTAGATCATGACAGATTTATATATAATTTCTAAGAAATTACCAAACTTGTTTCCAAAGTGCTCTTAACATTTTACATTCCTACTAGCCAAGATGAAGCCTCCACATGCTCACTCACACTGGTTTGGTCTTTGATTGCTGCTATTCCAGTGAGTATGGTACGAGATTTCAGTGTGCTCCTAACTTGCAGGTTCTTAGTGGTTAGTGATGTTCTTTTGTATGTGTGTTTTTTGTTGTCCATGAATTAGAACACTAGGCTTCACACATGCCACGAAAGTGATCTACTACTAGGCCATATCCTCAACCCAAGCCTTGTTTTGCTTGATTAATTGGCTGGTTGGTTTAATTAATTGATTAATTTTATTTATTTACAGACCAGTCTTCCTGTGTAGCTGACCTTGAATTTAGGATTACCTTTGCTTCCAGCTTCCACCTTCCAAGTGCAGGTATACCATGCCTGGCTCCATGTGTTCTGTAGTAAAGTTTCTGTTCAAATATTTTACACATTTTAAAGCAAAACATAACATAGTTACAACATAGAGCTGTTACGAGTTCTTTATATCAACAGATATAAGATCTTTGTAAGATACGTCTGCACATATTTTTTTTTCTCAATCTGCTGGTTGCCTCTTCATTTTTGCTTAACAATCTTTTGAAAAACAAAATTTTAAATTTTACTGAATTTACTTCTTCTAGTTTATGTTTTGGGATTACATTTAAGAACTCTTCCCCAGTGCAAGGCATGAGGACTCTCCCTATGCACACTTCCACCAGCTTTTGTACAGAGACTGTGTTATTCATTTTAAGTTAACTTTTGCATATGGTATGATGTTATGGTTGGGCTTCATTTTCTAGTACTACTTAAAAGCGTATACTTTGTATGTGTGTGAAATACATGTTCACATGTATGGAGGTACAAAAGCACCTACAGTGAATGTGTGTGAGGAAGCCAGAGGTTCATGTTTGGTGTCTTCCCCCACCATTCTCTTCTTCAGTTTGATGAGGAAGGGTCTCTCCCTGAACCCAGAGAGAGCTCACTGACTCAGCTTGTCTAGCTAGCAGCTTGCTCCAGGCATCCCCTTCCCCTGTACACTCCCAAGCTTGGGGCCACTTGGCCTATATAACTTTTCTATGTAGGTGCTGGAGTTTCAAATGCAGATCCTCACACGTGTGCAGCAAACATTTTTATTCACTGAACCACCTCCCTAAGCCCCAAAAGCATTATGTTTGAGCTTGGTATGCAAATCCGTGGTAGAGAGTTTGCACAGTATATGCAAAGGCCCAGGATTCATCCCAGAATTGCCTCACTACCACCACACACACCCACAGACAGACAGACAGAAAGACAGACAGACACACACACACACACAGAGACACAGGCACACACACACACAGGGCAGGGAGATGACAACAGGACACAAAATGTAGTGATGGAAAAAGAAATAAGGCTGCTAGAAGATGCTGAACAATTAATTTAGTAGTAACTAAAATGGAAGGCTGAAAAACAAAACAAAAGCCCCAAACCAATAATAATAATTCAGTCTTCATATGACCCAAGTTTAAGTGGCCTGCAATATTCCTGACTTCACTTTTGCTTGTTTGTTAGTTAATAGTCTTTTGCTTCTAATGGGGCTTTCATTGCTACAGTTTTTTCTTTTACTCTCTGAAGCTTACCTAGCTCACTTTTCTTCTTCCTTTACTCTTTTCCTTTTGCAATCTCAATCCCTGCCCCCACCAGAGAGGCTACTAGAGACTATGGAACATTGTTCAAGATTCATTGTATTGGGGGAGGGGGATGATTTTTGACTTAAGAAATCTACTTTTGATTACCTTTGTCCTTGTTATTCATTTGTTTGCTCTGAATGTTACACAACTCTCCTATCATCTTTCTGTCTATGGCTTGTATCTTAGTTCTCCTTTTGGTTTTTTTTTTCCTGCTTTTCTTTACTTTTTCCCTTGTAAAGCTGCAATTACTCACAATTTCCCTTGTGCTGTGCCCATGTTCTATCCCTGCTTGGTGAACTCATCAGTTATAGTCTAATAACGAATTACTTGCATTTAATGACATCCTCTTCGGTGCCTATGAGGACACTGCTACAGTGAAAACTCTGTAGAAATGCGCTTAAATTCCCAAATCTCCTTTTCTAGCTTGGATCTTGTTCTTATGTTCTAGACTTCCAGACAACGGAGTAAATCTAAATTTTAGCGCACTGGCTCTTCTTCACCACTTCTCCTAACTACACAATGAAGTATGGGAGGGGACAATCAAACAGATGCACACTTCTCTAGGAGGCACTATTTTACCATCTGCCAAAAAGACAAGACAAACATCTTAATGGCACCTGCACTCTGCTCATTTGTCCTCACACTGGTGTGTTGTCTGGACTCTAATGAGCTTAAGTTTAGTCTGAAATCAGGAAGTGGTCATAAATTTTAAGTCACCTTAGAAATATTAAGGCACTCTCTAGATGGATGATTCTCACTACAAGACAAGACTCTACTTTGATCCTCCATCCAAAATATTTTGAGATCTGCTAGGAGCTTCTATAGCTAAATTCAATAAGGCGTTACAGATTACAGATGTCTCATGAGTAGGGAACAGGAAGACTAAATGGAGACAACTATGTTTAAATTTCGCATAAGATTTAGACATTTGAAAATGCCTAACGTAAATTAGAATGTTCCTAGCAGATTTTCTTTTTGCCACAAGATGGCAATAAACTCAAGTTGTATGGGGGTTAGGTGAGGAGAGAGCTGATCAGTTTTCTAGTTGAAACACATAGTTTACAAATATGTCTACAAAGGAAAAAAAATGAAAACCACTTATAAATAAGCCTATTCTAGTTTTTATATATAATGACATTTACGAATGATTCTTCCCAAATAAAGATTACAAAATAACATAAAATTCCCACATTGCTACTGGAAGCCCCATTCTACCCAAAGGAACATATCTAAAAATTCTTGATTCTTATTACTTAAAAGGCCAAGTAAATAACAGTGGCAAAAGAATGTTATGCAGTCTTTCTTCTCTAAGGACAGTTATAAAGCTCTACTGTCAGCAGGGTGTGGTGGCACACACCTTTAATCCCAGCACTCAGGAGGCAGAGGCAGAGGCAGGCCGATCTCTGTGAGTTCGAGGCCAGCCTGGTCTACAGAGTGAGTCCAGGACAGCCAGGGCTACACAGAGAAATCCTGTCTCAAAAGCAAGCAAACAAACAGTTGTAATGTCAATTCCAAAGAAGTGGATATCAGTTAACACCCGTAGAAAATTTAAAAACAACTGGTGACAAATTAAAGAGTTAGCCTCCTTTTCATGAGTGACTTATAAATGAACTCCTACAGCATTTCTAAAGTGTTCTGGGGAATGGAAAAGAGAACCAATGGTATTTCCATGGTGACAATGCTAAAATGATAACATTCTCAGACTAGGTTCTAGTATACTTAAGAAATCAATCATTTGATTATCACTTCTTTAAATAATAGGCGTTTACTAGCATTATTTTTCTGTTCTGAAAAATACACCTAAAGAGTGACCCTAAGTCAGTCTCTACTTCCTCATGGAGTTACTATAGAAGCCCACAGCTAAGATTTGGAGCTCTAAAATCAAAAAGCCATAGAGCTCAGTCTTGACTTTCTCACTTCCCACAGATACAACTTAGAGCAAACCACATAAGCTTTCGGTGCTTTGGTCCCCTCCTCTCCAAATGAAGATGGCATAACGCTTTCTAGGTCCTAGGAGGACTAAGTGACAGCACATGAAAGGAACAGTATGACAAACATTCAGTCACTGTTAGGAGTGGCTGCGTTCACTCGAGATTACTCATTCTTGATTTTAGTTTTGAAAAACTGATCCTGTTACAGGGACCCCTCGTATTAGAGCTGATGACAGTATGACAGTATTATGAGAACTTAAACCCAGCAACTCTGTCCACAGAAGAGATCTCTTGATCCTAAGCTAGATGCCTTCTCTGTAGGCTACAGACCCAGGAACATAAACTACTCTCCAACTAAGAATCCTTTTTGGTTTTTCGAGAAAGGGTTTGCCTGTGTAGCCCTGGCTGTCCTGGAACTCACTTTGTAGACCAGGCTGGCCTTGAACTCATAGAGATCTGCCTGTCTCTGCCTCCCCAGTGTTGGGATTAAAGGTGTGTGCCACCATGTGTGGCTTAGGAATCCTTCTTTACTGCTTTCAAGTTTCTTGAAATAATGTGTGTGGTCCCTACAAGGCCCATTGTCCTCTTGATGACACTGTCAGGGCACACTCACAGCGCAGAGCTGCAGAAGCATCTGAAGATGACTGCAGTGTAGAGCCCATCAACAGACCCTGGGTGATGAGCTTCAGCAGTCTCCACGGAAACACTGAAAGCTAAAACACACAGGTGGTTTCCTCCTTTTTTCGAGAATACTTCACTGGTTTCAAGCTTTTTAAAACAAGTTAAGAATATAATTCCAGCAAGTTAATATGGCTATAAAGAAAATCAGCACTCAGCTCACTGATATCAGGGTCTCTTCTCTGACTATGTCTCCAGGCATTTGTATTAGGAGGCAGCATTTGACCATAAAATGTTAGGGATGGTGAGATGATTATTCTGGTCCAAGGCATGTAAGATTATTACATTCACACTCTCCGTCCCCATCACTCCCTTGGAAAATATACTGAGACAGTGGCTTTTTCAGTAAAAGGAATCCTAGATTCTGAGTCAGAATGAAAAAGAGCCTTCGGTGACCCATGATAGTCTTGGAAAAAGGAAGAAGACACTTTTCTATGAATTAGATGTTTGTTGTTGTGAAATGACATAGATTAACACAGTTAACTACATGAGGCAGCCCATCTTCCTACGCGCTTGCTGACAAGTGACAAAAGTAAAACAGGTAGGAGGAAATATATATCCTCGTGGGCAGACATAACAGAAAGCTCAAGAATGCAAAACCTTTGGAAAGGAGAAAGGACCGGCGTAAACACCAGAAGACTAAAGTCTGTCTTCCTTAGGAAGGCCTAGGGTCCTCACTTGGCGGCCGTGCTCCAACTGTGGGGCATCTCTCCCTATAGACAAACCACTCCAAAGGCAAGTCTTACCTTCGCAACTGAGCATTCTCACTTCTCAGTGGCTGCAGGGCCAGTGCTATTTCTACTTCCATATCTGTGTGGCCACTCACTGCTGAAAGTCCGGACAGACATGCCTCTACTTCTGTTACCAATCTCTGAACTTCTGAGTCCTCTATAAAAGGCAATTGAGTAAAATCAACCTTTTAAATTGACAAGATTATCAGCATGTATCATTAAAAATCTTTCTAGATAACATGCACTCATTATAGATTTCAACTTCATTGTTCATGATTATTATACAAATTCTAGTTTCCTTTATTCCGCTGTCTGTATTTGCTTCCTCAGAACAATTCTACAGAAGTAAACAAAGAGTAATCTTAAATCACAAAATTATAATATTTAGTGATTTTTTTTTCAGTGAAGTGGGAAACAGATTTACACATATCTCCTAGTTGACACTTATCAACAATCTATGGTGGACTCTATGATTGCTGTGCAAGTTTCCTATAACAGCTACTCTACAACATCAACAATACAGTATTTGATCCTGCATTAAAAACCATAGTTCACTGACAGATGGTGATGGTGCACACCTTTAATCCCAGCACTCGGGAAGCAGAGGCAGGTGGATCTTTGAGTGTGAGGTCAGCCTGTTCTACAGAGAGAGTTCTAGGACAGCCAGGGATACACAGAGAAATCCTGTCTCAAAAAAAAAAATCAAAACAAAACATATAGTTCATTTTAGATGATTCGGCAAAATATTGAATGTGGGTTCTAAGATATGACTTCATTATTTAATTTTAGAAAGTGCAGCTAATGTGACCCAGTACACCCCTACCTTGGTTACTAACTATGGAGGTGGCTGTTTGGAAGTGGCCAACACACATAAGAAGCACGTGAGTAGTAGATCTTTTTTAAATGTCCTCTCCTTCCCATTCCCAGTATCTGTAGACTAATACCACTTGCTATAACATTGCAAGTGTAATCAGTATAAAACTGATGGAAAGTACATGCTCACAGTGAACAGCCGGGACCAGGATGGACATACACAGTCTTCTCTGTCTTTATAGAGCTCATGGCTCTGAGGTGGAGTGGCTCGACAACTTTCTAGAGCTTTGACCTTAGTCAAACCACATAAAAATTGCATGATTTAATGTGTATAACATGTTTTGAATTATGTATGCACAGTACATAGCTAAGTTGAATTTAATAGACATGTATTGCCTCATATATTAATTTTCTGTGGTGAGAGGCTGGAAACCTAATCTCTTAGCAATATGAAAACTACGTTGCTATTTACTACAGTCAGTCACCATTCTGTACAACACATCTCTTGACTTTAGTCCTTCCTCCTTTCTAAGTGAGATCTTTTATTTTTTATACTTTGGTCAACAATTCAATTACTTCACTGTTGAGGCCTAGGTTTTCTTCATAGCTAAATAGAACTTTAAAAAGATTCTCATTGGGTTACTGAGATTAGAATGAGACACTATTATCCAAAACTCAATTTTCTTACCTAAAATGGAGGCAATTATAAGACTGGTGTGACGTCCCTCATGTGAACCCAGCACAGTGCTGGGCCATGGTGAGCACTCAAGGCCCTAACACTGGTGCTATTACCACCACTATTGCTATCATGATTAAATATTTGGTTAAAAGAAGAGAAAGAGCCAGGTGTAGTACGCATACCTTTAGTCCCAGTACTTGGGAGGCAGAGGCAGGTGGGTTTCTGTGAGTTCAAGTCTAGTCTGGTCTCACAGCAAGTGTTGGGTCAGCCAGAGTTATAAAGTGAGTCCTTAGCTCAAAAACAAACAACAAAAAACTGTCTAACTTGAATCTCTGAAAACAGCAACTTGGCTTCAAGACATTTTTCTTGATTTAAGAGAAAAAAATACTAAACATAAACTAAAAGGTCAGTAAGTGGCTTGGGTTACCATCCAAAGTGTCATCTGTTGGACAATGTCACAGTTATTAAATGATGGAAAGAAATTTGCACCTTTGTTAAACAGAAAAACAGTCATTTAACCACTATAATATTCTTCCTATAAATTCTCTGTACTGGATCTTTTCAATTTAATGGAATTATTTATAAATGGAATGCATTAGTTTTATTAATCTATTTATCAATTAGAATGCATTGAATAGAATGAATACACACTTTCAAGTGCTAATATTCCTCAATACATGCCAAGTCCACAGGAAAAAAGGGCTTAAGGGCTGGAAGGCTGCCTGTGACTCCACCGCATAGGCGGTGGAGGAAAAGTAGGAGTCCGACATCATCATCAGCTACAGAGCAAGCCGGAAGTTATCCTAGACTACATGGGACCCTGTTTCAACATCATCATCACCTACAGAGCAAGCTGGAAGTTATCCTAGACTACTTGGGACCCTGTCTCAAGAAGCAAACAAAGGTCCTAAAAAGTAAGACAACAGAAGTCTTTTCCTTAGTGGGTCAAGATGCAGTTCTGTGAAGAACACCAGACTCCCGCTCCATCACCATCACCTGAACGAGTTAGAAAACACGACACTGATATCAACCATTACACCACATTTCAGGAAAGTAGGAAGTGCATGCACATCTACCTTGCTCTTCGACCAGGGCCTTGAGCTCTCCCAGCAAGCACTTGGCAATTCTGACTTTTTCAGCAGTCTGGCTCACATTTTCTGCCTGCTGCACATTCTTGGCGGCTATTTTTGCATCTTGCACATGTATGCTTAAATACTTTCCTTCATTTGTGGCCTCTGCAATTTGTTCTTTGGCACATTTTTCTTCATTAGTGGCCAAGAAGGCTGGCTGTAACTGAGAGGGGCTTTGGTATGCCTGACTGTCCGAGAGAGCGTCTTTTCCACAAGTTGGAAACAGAGACATATGTGTTTGGAAACACTTTAGTAGGTCTGCTTCCTTAGGAGCTCTTTGTTGTGGCAGAATCCAATCAGCAAGATTCAGCTGCTGAAATGCTGAAACAGCTGGTCTGTCAGTGTGGGGAAGGCCACACTGAATTCCAGGATGGATACTAAATGGATTCCTGGGAACAACAGGGTGGTTCACAGAGGCTCCTTGACCTTGTGATCCAAGCTGGTTATCATTATCAGTCTGAACTTCCTGAAACAAACAAACAAAAAACCCCTAAGCCTTCAAAAGTATGAAGTCATTTGTAGACTATAAAAACACAAATCAATAATATTAGAAAATAACTTTTTACCATTAGACACCAATTTTGTGATATTTCCAGCTCACAAGCAAGCTGGACTTCTGCACTGCACAATAAAGACTAGTTCTCAGAGCTTAAGTAGATCAGTCTGCAACATGGGAACATTACATGGTCGTGATGAAAACAGACTGTTTACAAATACCATGTTTTAAAGGCATCAAAAGCTAGTCCACATTTGAGAAGCTCTGAGAAGCATTTTAAGACACAAGGTCAGAGGCTAGGAGTACGGCTCTTCTATTAAGACTCCTGGCTGCTCTTGCAGAGGACCTGAGTTCTTTAGTAGGGTTCTTTACTAAGACCCACATAGCTGCTCACAGCTCTCTATAATTCCAGTTCCAGGGGATCCAATGCCATCATGCATGTGGTACACAGACATACATGCAAAATCCCCACATAAATAAAAACAAATATTTTATTAAAAAAAAACCACACAGAGCTTTTATAAAGATATATTCACCTAGGGATGTAGCTCAGCGATAGTGTGCTTGTCTACCACGTGTAAGGTGCTGGCTTCAATTTTTAGCACCACAGAAACAAAAAATGTACACGTGTATATAAAATGTATATGAATGTGTTATAGTAATAAAACTAGTTATTAGTTCAATGTCAAGTCAGAGACTAGTGATTTTATTATATAACTTAGCTCAAGGACATTTGTCTTGATTTAAGAGAAAACACAGTTTTAATTATATAAAAGGCATATGTTAATAAAACAGTCATGTTGATGTATTAAGTGAAAAAAGCAGCATAGAACCGTATAAAATGAAGCTCTTGTTTTAAAAAGGAAAAGCACTTACAAACAGAAAATGAAACATGCTGAAAGCTAAGTGAGGAAACATGCTTTGTCAGGGCACTGGCTGTGCTGGACGTGGGTAAGCTTCATATCTCTTTTCTCATGATTTCTTCTGTTTCTCACTGTTGTTCTTAATAGTTAAAACTTTTTAATATAAAAAAAACTATAAAACTGGTTTTTCATCCTAGTACATTTGATCAGTAAATTCAACACACCACTAAGATGACAATTTTTCTGAGCAATTACTTGTTTATTATAAACTATACCCACAGAGTGAACCATTGGAGGGCAGGATGGCTTCGAAGGTGGCCAGACTGAAGTGGAAGTAGGACCAGAACGTAGTGTTGCCTGAGATTCTAAGAAGCAAAAAAAAAAAATAAAAGCATCATGTGTCACTCACATCTTATAGTGCTTATATAATAGCAAAGTAATTCAATCATGCTCACATTCAATCTTTTGAAAATATGGTATGGACTGACCTGAACCAGACACAGTATGACACACAGTAGGCATCCCATTGGGGCCATTTTTTGAAGCCAAGGTATTCATCAGTGACATTTGAGTCTGCACATGCTCACAGAGGGCTTGGTATATTATCGGTGAGTACATTCTATAATGATCTTGTAATGACCAGTGCTGTGTCATGTCACTTCCAGTAGAGGCTTCATTGGATATACATCTCTTATTTTCTGAAGACACTAATGTAGAAAAAGGAAGTGAGTCCTTAAATATGAGTCTTCCACAACTTTTACCCTGATATCTTAGGGGGGAAAAAGAGTCTCAGATGTAGTTCATCTGATCATATACTTTGTAGAAGGATTTTACTGTCACTTTCTGAAGAAAACTATCTCAAGTTCTTTGAAGCTAATTAGTGAACTAAGTTTCCCCAGTCAAAATTCATCTATACCTATTTCTTCAAGTCTCCAGTAAGTGCTATTTGGAAAATCTCCCTTTCAGTTACAATGACTGTTATGTGAACTGGATTATCACTGAAGTTCAGTAAATGCTTTCCCCTGGCCCCCTGTCCAGTTAGTCTCAGTGAAAACCAGAACAGGAAAGGAAGAACACTTTGTAACTTTCTGTTTTCATAGTTAAAAAAAAGAAAAAAGTATCAATCAGTAAGAACTGTGGACAATCAAAAAGCATGAAGAGTCTTAAAGGTCTGAACATTCCCAAGGTCTGACCACCAACTACTTTTCTGACTCTTTCCACTGCCCTCAACTCAAATGTTTCATTCACACTAGACCAGTGCAGACAGCTAGTAGCCATTCTCGCCTTCCTATATAGCATTGCTTGTGATGAACTAGCCCTTCCAATTCAATTCTGCTTTCACCATGGCTCCCACACATCTTCATTCTCCACGAGGCTTTGTCTAAACCAATCACTTGAGTCTAGCAATTGTTCTTCATTACTCCAGAGCATGTACTGTTTACTTAAATCATGTCCTATGCATATACTTGTGTCAGCTGTTTTCTTCATTATCTTCTCCCTCTGACTAAACTGTAAGGTTCTCTAGGCAGGGCTTCTTCTTCTTCTTCTTCTTCTTCTTCTTCTTCTTCTTCTTCTTCT
>CAJQZJ010000531.1:2032168-2043706 GCA_907164525.1 Lophiomys imhausi | reverse complement strand
AGTACAGTATAGCTCTTGCCTGTAGCTCTATAGTACAGTATAGCTCTTGCCTGTAGCTCTATAGTACAGTATAGCTCTTGCCTGTAGCTCTATAGTATAGTATAGCTCTTGCCTGTAGCTCTACAGTACAGTATACCTCTTGCCTGTAGCTCTACAGTACAGTATAGCTCTTGCCTGTAGCTCAACAGTATAGCTCTTGCCTAGCACGTAAGGGCCCCGAGTTTGATCCCCAACACCACAAAGATAAATAAATAAATGTAGCAAGAATACTAACATTTCAGGGTATAATACCCAGGAGTAAAATACTTTTTGTATTAAATCTTCAAAATCCAGCATATATTTTACACAAAGTATACCTCAAGCCAGATGGTAAATTTTCATCAGAAATATTTCATCTCTATTTAGACTGAATATAATTTATAGTTGAAAGAGTCAATTTACACACCAAAAGTCTTAAAGGTTTATAATTGGATCAAGTATCAGTTTTCAAGTTTTTTAAAATAAAATTTCAGCCTACGGGCTGGAAAAATAGCTCCCTTGGTAAAGAACCTGCTGCTCAGGGACAAGAACCTGAGCTTGGATCCCCAGGACTGGGCAAGAACTGACACAGTATGGTCCTTAACCCAAGCAATGGGTTGGCAGGGACAGATGAATCCATGAAGTTCACTGGCCAGCTAGCCTAGTCAAATCCATAAGTTTCAGGTTCAGTGAGAGACAACATCTCAAAAAATAAAGGTAGGGAGTAAATAAGCAACTAAAGACACCATGTGTATACCATGTGTATATATAGCTACAATGTGTACACACACACACATACATACACACTAATGTGTGTACACACACAGCTCACTGGCTGCACTGGTCATATTTCAAGGGGTCAGGAGGGGCACATGTGGGCTAGTGCCTACCCTCTTGAACAGTGTAGCTGAACATAATACAAGGTGATTGGTCTCTGAGATGGAAAGGTTAAAAGAAAGAAGCTGTTTTTCTAGCCTTCACTCTCTTAACTAATGATCATATGGAATGACAGTGTCCAGTCTTTCCACCTCCTTTTTCTGGGGTTTTTTGTTTGCATCTTGATCTCTTAATATCCAGGGAGATTGTTTTAGATGACTTTTTAACTTTACCCCTTGTGCAAAATGTAAGCATGCCCTTAAATACCGACTGACATTTCTGGCCCAACTGAAGAGAAGCAGCTGATTTCACCCTGAATTCCCACTGTAATCTGATTTTATCACTATGCACTGTATATATGTGTGAAAACATCACACTGTACCCTATAAATATGTATAATTCCATGTTAATTTAAGAATGGAATTCATAGTGAATACTGTTTCAACTCTATTTTGGACTGTCTTGTGCTATAGGCCTTTAAAAGACAATATTCTCAAAACTTGTTTTAAAATATTTCTTGAATCACTACACTTGATTTTCAGCAAGGTTAACCATGAAAGCATAAAACATGTCTTTGGATACATTAAATGTCAACCATTAACAGGCTTTTTGTCATATACCCTAACTTCCTAGTTCGTCAAGTTTGTTCTTTAATTAACTTAGAATATAGAAACACAGGTTAATTTTAAAATAATTATTGTATGTAAGTATGTACCCAAAATGGAGCCAGTTTGTGGTTAGCTATGAAAACAAGGGATACGCCAGGCATAGTGGCGCACGCCTTTAATCCCAGTGCTGGGGAGGCAGAGGCAGGTGAATCTCTGAGTTCGAGGCCAGCCTGGTCTACAGAGTGAGTTCCAGGACAGCCAGGACTACACAGGGAGATCCTGTCTCAAAAAACCAACCAACGAACCAAGATAGGCCAGGCAGAATAAACTAAGCTGACTCTATATACTCCCCCACTGTCATTTAGTCCCTGAAAAGACTCTTGTACTCTGCTTTAAAGAAAGTGACAGCTAACACAGTGACTACCTGGCAGTGAGAAGCTGACTACAGAAAAAGCAGCATAAGCATACACCCAAATAAAATAAAAACAACTGCATAATTTTGATTAAAAATCATCTTTAAGAACTGGAGAGATATCTCAGTCAATTAAGTGCTTGCTGCCCAAACATAAGAACGTGAGTTTGAATCCCAAGCACTCACGTAAAAAGTTCAACACAGTGGTACATCCCTGTATTCCAGTGCTGGAGAGGCAGAGACAGACAGCACTGAGTGACCTTTAGGTTCATTCAGGGAAGAGACCTTGTCTCAACAAATAGTGGAGTGACTGAGGAAGACACCTGGCATTGACCCCTGGTACACGTACACACATGCACACACGTGCACACACATGCACACACGTGCACACTCACACACAGGCACCTACACATACACAATGATGTTTAAGTAAACATGGGGAAAATGCTTACATATTCCTTTTTGGATCACTGAAGGAGTATGTTTCTCAGGTCCTTTCTTTTTACATCTGTATTTTTTGCCTTCCAAAGGTTTGTAATTGCATCTATTTTCCGAATATACTGTTTCTGAGCCTGTTAATAATAAAAACAAAATTCTGTAAACATTAAAGAGAACTAGTTCACATATAAAAGATGATCAGCAAAGAACTTTAAAAAATAAAACCTGAATCTTCATTTTTCAAAATGTCCTGGAGCAAAGAAACACAACCATCAAGTCCTTGTACAGTATGTGTCTGTAAGAAGAAAGTCAGTTAGAGACAAAATACACCATGCTACTTCAAATACATTTCTTTATAAGCAATTCATTAATGGTAGAAACATGTCTTAAAGCAACACCCTCTATACTTTCTTTACCTTTGCGCTGTAGTCCCATCTCTTAGCTTTTACCTGAGGCCGAATTAAGATAAAGACTGTACACCTTTACCTAATCACTTCAACCTTACCGGACTTTCCGAGTGAGAATGAACAGGACAGGCAAAATGTGAATTAAAATGTGCTATTTTTCTTAGGTGGGTCCTAGAAAACAAAGTTGATATCCTTAAAAAAAATTGCAAGTATTTGTTTCTTAAGATATGTAAATAATCATTTCCTTTCTAGCAGAATGGAAAAGAAAGTTCAACCAACCACATGTGATATGAATGAGACACAATGGAGATTCTAAAGTCTACTAACCACTGACCAGGTTGGGCTGACCCAGGTGGTTACACAATACTGTGAGAACACCTCTTACATTCTAACAGACTGGAACTTTTGCTGGTCCTCCCAGCCAAAGTGAATAATACACCTTGAGGGCCATGTAAGGCTAAGACTGCTGTCCCACTGTGTACTCACACTGTTTGCCTAACCTGCCTTTAAGAGAAGAATGCAACAAGCAATCTTACTTGCCTTCGATTTCCCATGTAATCAAGACTTACAACCTAAGCTAACTAATGCACAGCTGCAATCTTAAGGTATTCTTCCATGTCCCTGACTCAGGGCAATGCATGAGTATCATTTGCTGAGGATAGCAAACACAGAAGTTGCAAGCAAACTCCTAAAATCTTATCACGTAAAGGTTGAAAGCAACCATAATGGACATTTGCTGATAACCAAGTTTGTTGTCTGGTCAGTTGGAGTGCCATAGTCCCTTGTAAAACTCTGTTAAAGATCTCTGTAAAGTATCCCATCCCTTCCCTGAACACAGAGCAAAGTCCTCTATTTATACGCAGACACATACACACAGCGATAGACACACACAGATACAGAGACAGATTCTCAAGACAGCCTTCAGGCAGACAGACTCAGACTCATAAGACAGGCAGACAGACAGGATGGAAGACTCAGGGAACATGAAGTACAGAATTCAAGTCTGGACTCGTTCTTGGTTAAATGACTCCAAGGGAAAGTGCTTTTCTTTCCTTAATGTGACAATGATATATAATTGGTGACTTGGACTTAATCACTAATGATTTATAACCTGGATGACACCAAACTACTTGTGGAGGCAGAGCCCATTTATCTTCCTGTTGTAGGAAAATTTAGTCAAGTCCTAAGACCTGAAAATTTACCTAAGATTTCCTGAACTTAGAAACTTTGAGAAGTACTCACCCTTTCTTTCCATTTGTTAACTTAGATCTGGGGTGTCTTCCTGAAGATATCACCTATGACATAGCATAATACTTTTCAGTAGACAGGTAATTATTATTCCATTAGATTGCCATCTTCACATCCCTGAAATAGCATTCATGGTTTTTTTTTTTTCTTCATATAGCAAAACCAAAACATTTCCATGACCTCTTCCTCCTGCCCCTGGCAAATACTTTTCTACTTTTCAAAAATTTGATTACTTTAGAAAGTATTTCTAAAATGGAATATCTGTCCTTCTGTGACTAACATAGTATCTTTAACCATCATCCACACTGTAGCATAAGCCAAAACTTCCTCTTTTACAAGGCTGAATATTTCATTCTATGTATGCAGCATGCTAGTTACTTACTCTTTATAAATGAAAAGTATCTTTAAAAATCCACAATTATAATTCAACTTCTACGTGATAAATTTGTTCTACATACAATGTGGGGAAAGTAACACATGTATTTGTTCCTTTAGTCTATTTCTTACATCTGTAAAGAAAACTACCATATTATTTTAAGCCAATAGGACCTATTACCATTGTATTTGAGCTATATTCAATCCTTGAACACAGTGTAAACTTTCCAAATTGTCTGATACATGTAATTCAAGAACAGGACAAAGGGGATGGAAGGCAGCTCAGTGGGAGAGTGCTTGTCCAGCATTCACACAGCCAAGGCGAAGCTGAGTAGGTAAACTGAGTGCAGCTCAAGCAGGAGTTCAGATCCCCAGCATCAACATAAAAGTCAGACTTGTGGATCCCCATGTAACCCCAGCATTGGAGTGAAGGGTGGAGACCCATCCAAGGGAATCAATAGCCTAGCCAAAACAGAGGAGAGTTGCAGATCACTCAGAGATCCTGCCTCAAATATGAAGTGGAGTGTATCAGAGGAAGACAGTCGACCCTTGACCTCCACACGCACATATGCAGAGGTTACCGCACCCAACCATACGCACTGAAAAGTAAACTTTCTTCATAACTCTGGTTACTATCTTCTAACTTTTTAGAAGGGTGGACAAGACTTGCACATTAAAAACTCTGCCTTTATCTACATCTCATTTTCTTATTCTTTTTAAACTCAAATAACATTTTAAAAACTAATATAGGTGGAATAGCTTTTATGTAGAAAAGATGTTCATTTGTGTTACATATACTCAAAATCTTGGAAGCTATGCAAGGAAGATGTCTTCAGGCAGGAAAACTGGGTATCTGGAGAAGCAGATGAGAGTGGCTTCCGGAGCAAGGCAACAGAGAAGCTTTCTATCACACACCCCTTATGTCCACTCTTAGATGTACTCTATGTGGCAGTTTCATTCAAGTCTTCACATGTTCATGTATTTCATACCAAGAGAGCTTCCTGAAGTTATTTACTATTCTCTATTTGCAAACACACACACACACACACACACACACACACACTCTACATATATATATATATATATATATACACATTTTGCCCCTTCTAATAATGTTATTGAGAATCCATCTTTACAGAAGTGAATTGGTACAAGTTACACTTCTTTGGATACTTTGGGATCTGATGGAGAGTCATGAATTTACAGTATCATACAAAAACAAAAAATGTTTTGCCTGACACATATGTATCTCTCAAAACAGATAAAGAGTATTATTTTTTCTGTTCATTTCAAAATAAGTTGAGGTCATGTGATTCCTAAATTTTTTTTAAGAACAGATTTCCTTAACATAGCTATAAAAATTGAGAACTTTAGCATTATACTCTAATCTAGATAGGCCTGATTCATTTTACAGTTCTCCCAATTTTGTCCTTTATAGAAAAAACAAAGACAAAAAACTAGTCCATGTCCAATCCAGGATCATATGGTGCACTTAATTGTTATGGTTCTTGAACCTCATTTAATATGGAATAGTTCCTTGAGCTGTCATTATCTCATAGTTTCGACATACTTAAAAAAGAAAGGCTAATTATTTTACATAATAGCTCTCTGAATATTTAGAGAGATAATTTAAGGTTAGCTGGTAGAAGTAAGCAGCCATGTTTGAAAGTGATGTCTAATCGAGGGGCAGACAAAGTAATGAATCAGAAATATGGTTGACAGAATGAGTCAGAGATAGGATACCAACTCTCAGGAGAACAGACAGGAAAGAGTCTAATTAAGAGCGGTGCAGGGAGAGTCAGTTGGAAGTCAGCCAGTTCACAGTGGAGTTCAGTGAGGCAGTCAGCTGAGAGTTGGAAGTCAGTTGAGAAACAGCACAGTAAAATTGAGACAGTAGAGCAGGGTACAGTAGAGAGAATAGAGAAGACATTATAGTAAAGTTTGGTGCAGTTCAGTTCATAGAGTTCAGAAGCAGAGCAATTAAGGAGAAGCCAAGAGAAGCCAGTTTGAGTCAGTCAGCCTGGAGAGGAGTTTGAGCCAGAAAAGCTGAGTTCCATCAGCCGGCCAGAGTTCAGAAAGAACTAGAAAAGGCCAGTTATTCAGCAGTAAGCCTCCGAGACGCCAATTATATTTGGTGAATGGAAGTTACTTTTACACTTTTCGTTTTCCCTTGTTAACTGATTAATGTGAACACATTGATTCCTATTCTGGTCAAAAGACTACAGTCCATACTAATACTGATGCTCGTATGTAAACAAATGTACAGGCAGATACACTATAAAAAGTGAAAAGGAGGAGAGACTGAATGGAGGTAATGGACATTAGTTATGAAAGAGGATATAAAGGTTAATTGTTTTTCTATTCTTTGCCATGGCTTTTTCATTTTTTGGTGATGGAAATGTGCATAAAAATATATTTAATATTTTAAGTATAAAATCCAATGTGAACCTTCATAGCTTCATAATGACTATTCTAACTGCATTACAGAAGTTCACTGAGTTGTATAGATTTTTGAGTCTGGATAATTTTCATTTGTGATGTTTTCTATTAGCAAGGAATTTAATAATAAAATTTATTGAAATTTTATTCTTAAAAAAAATTGATGCTTGTAGCTGGAGAGATGGCTCAGAGGTTAAGAGCACTGGCTGCTCTTCCAGAGGACCTGGGTTCAATTCCCAGTGCATGGTGACTCACAACTGTCTGTAACTCCAGTTCAGGAGGATCTGACACCCTCACATATACATACAGCCAGAACACCAATGCACATAAAAATAAATAAATCTTAAAAAAAATTGATACTCAAATTGTGTCAGAGTCAATCAGAGGAAGCTCTTTCAAGTTGGATGCTTTATCATTTTTAACAAACCCCAGAACTTTTTGAGATGCTCCTAATTTTTTATAAAGATTGTTATAAAAATATTCAATAACTCATCTATCTTAACAAAATAAAGTATCATCTGCAGGCAGAACATTTCACAGGTTTCTAGATTTTATATGATATATACTTAAAACTTAATAGTTATTGAATAGTAACCCTATGTTCTCCCTAGCCCTGACCTCTGCAAACATCATTCCACCCTGCTTCTGAGTGGGACTATTTCAGGCACCACTCGGAAGAAAAATCACACAGTACCTGTCCTTGTAGGATTATCTTATTTCACATAGTAAGTCTTAAACTTCACATTTGCTATTGCATATGGCAGAACTTCCTCAATGTTGAATAATATCCCATTAGATGTATATAATAGTAATAACTTTGCCCATTCACTCGAAGTACATAGTTGTATTTATGTCTTAGCTACTGTGAATAATGTAACAATGAAAGATACTGCAAGCAGCTCTTCAAAGTCTTGATTATTTTTTTGGTTTTTGGAGATAAGGTTTCTCTGTGTATTCCTGGCTGTCCTGGACTCACTTTGCAGACCAGGGTGGCCTTGAACTCACACAGATCTGCCTGCTTCTGCCCCCTAAGGGCTGGGATTAAAGGCTTGTGCCCCCACGCCCGGCCTGGATTTCAATTCTTTTGAATAAATAACCAGTAGTGGAGCTGGCTGGGTCCTATCAGCTCTACTTTAACTAGCCTGGTTTTGAGGCAGGGTCAAGCTGGCCTCAAACTCACCATCCTCCTGCCTCAGGTCCCCAAGTACAACATTTGTGTATTGTCATGATTGGCTTATTTTCTGAGGAAACTTCATCCAATTACCCACAGCAGCTCCACTATTTATATTCCCACCAGGACTGTGCAAGAGAACCAACTTCTCAACACCCTCATTACTACTTATCTTGTGTTAGAAAATATTTCATGCCTATCATTTCCATTGATAACTAAAGCAGATACATATTTACATTATGCATCCATTCCAAAAAGGAATTCTCAATCCATTCAAAAAAGGACCTCAAAAAAGGTCTTGGAAGAAAAAAAAGAGTGCAAAATACATATCAGCAGGAAAGATAGTATTATAGGTATGTTGATAAATGATAGAAAACAACAAAACCCCAAATCTACCATATGCCAAGTGTTTTCTAAACCTCCAAGGTGGAGATGGAATATTCTAGGAGTAGTTAACTAGCACTGTGTCCAACATGAAGTGATTACAACATATGGAAGATCTTGTAGATTACAAGATATGGTTGCCTGAGGCACACCCAACCTCAAAATGGAAATGTGAGGGTGTTAGACAAAGATTCTAGAGACAGTCCTTGACCTGAGGGCTAGATGAAAAGTGGAATTCTCAGGCCCACCATAATGTGAAAAGACTAGGAAGCACGCACGATAGGGGAGGACACCCACGGCACTGCACAGCCAAAACTAGTTTAGCTATATTGGTCCTGACTGGATGGGGGCGGGGGCTGAAGAGGATCCAAAATGGCTCTGTTCCAAACCAAAGAATATGTACCTTGAAAATGGTACTTAAATCCCCGTATCGTACTTTGGGCGTTAACTAGAGTATAGCAAGAGTCATAAATTTGAGAACCGTAGGGCTGGTACAGACACTTACGGGAGACTTCAACAACAGCAGAGACAGGAGATCGGTTAACAGAAGCACTGGTGGGAGCGCCTAGAATCTGGGGCGAGGATTAAGCTAAGAGAAGCCACTGCACTGGTGATAAAGGCTGGGGTTCGAACCGGGGGACGGACGCCTGAATAAAGCGTTCATCCAGGGACGTCCTCGCCACTTTGGGAGCGCGCGGGTTTTATTTTTATCTTCTCTAGCACCTTTCTACTTCCCCCTAGTCCCTCGCCACCCACAGTGGACTCATCGGGTCCGCAGCCCTCACCTGGCCCGGCCGAGATCCGGACCTGACCATTTCTCTCAGCCTCAGAACCGCCCAGACGTAGGGAAACGAAGCCCTAAAGAAAAAAGAATTAACCGCCGAGACCTCCCGACCTCCCTGGGCCCGCCCCCCGAGCTTCCGCTTCCGGGAAGGAGCCCGCCAAACGCCGCGCCTCCTGGCCTCCTTCGTGCTAAGGTTTTTGCCTTCGGGGCAGGACCTGGCGCCCTGGGCGTGCACAACAGATTCCGCATTCTCCAGCTCATCGCGCACGGGTGAAGGGTGGGAGAAGCCAACAGACTGACTGCACGCGGGGCGGGAGGGACACGGGTGTGTGGGAGGTGCTCGGGGCGGGGCCTGGCGGGAGGGGCGGGGCCTGGCGGGAGGGGCGGGGCCTGGCGGGAGGGGCGGGCTGAGGGACGGAGCCTCTGAACCAAGTTCAAAGTCCAAAGGAACGCAATGGGTACTGCAGGACTTGCTTCAACTGGTTGAAGTGGAAACCAGAGCCAGCCAGCGCCAGGGGAAGAACCTGGGGTAGAAGATCACCGCTGGATTTCATAAGTGACTTGAAGCTTTGTGTGATGTTTTAAGTGCATTTGTTCTTGATAGTCAATAAAAATCAAACCTCGTTATCATTATCTTGTGGTCTTGCTGACAGTTTCATAATTATTCACCGTGGCATCTCTGAACAGTGTTCGATAGTTGCGATTTTGGGTTTATTTAGTGCATGATTTGGTTATTTACTTCTTCTATTTGAGATAATTGCTGTTGATAGAGAATGGCAGTAGTTTTACCCCTGACAGCTGCACTAAATAGAGAATGGTGTTTGAGATCATTTTGGGGGGATTGTTTTAAATCAAGTTGGAGAGAAATTAACTCAGTTGGTTCTTCTTTCTGTTGTAAAATAGCTACCTTGGTAAAAAGTGTTGCGTTAATTTTAAAACCCTGGGGACTAGTGATGACTTAGCGGACAAGAGCACTTCTTGCAGAGGACTTACGTTGAGTGCCCACAGACCGTGGACCACAACCATGTGATTCTGTTTCAAAAGATCTTGTGGTGACCTCTTCTGCCTCCTCAGGCACTAGGCATGCAAGTGGTGCGGAACATACATGAGGCACTTACACATAAGCACAATATTTTAAAAAAGAATATATGTATATATTTACACACACGCACACACGTTTGACACAGCATCTCTCACCACATAATGCTGCCTAGCCTTAAACTTACTTTGTAGACCCGGCTATCCTGGAACTCACAAAGATCCTCCTGCCTGCCTAGTGCTGGGATTAAAGGTGTGTGCTGTCACACCCTACTTAAATAAACTTTTAAAAATATATATTAAAATGGAGCTGGAGAGATGGCTCATCAGTTAAGAGCACTAGTTGTGTTTGCAGAGGACCTAGGTTCAGTTCCTAGCACCAACATGGCAGCTCACAGCTGCCTGTAACTGCCAATTCCAGGGGATTCAAAGTTTTTTGCCCTCCAGGCACCATGCAGCACTACATAATTCACAGATATACACACGGAAAACACCTATACACATACAAAACAGTATATAGTTTAAAATGAAATTTAAATATATAGATAAAAATTATATATAAACAAAATCATATATATGTATATATACATATATATATTCTACAAGTAAAATCTTTCTACCTATATTGCACATTCCTAATGGAGGGATTTTAGGGAATTAGTATTTGTTGTGTTGGCCACTAGATGGCATGTCTCCCAGGATACCTATGAGTGCCACCCAAGCAAATCTTAATCTTATTTAAAATGATGAGGTGAAGGTTTTGCAATTTTTTTAATTGGGGTTCTCTAGTGTGAACTTCATAGGTGGCAATCGTATGTCTCAATTTAAAAAGGCTGGACATACCTAAACAACCCTGAAACTCCTTTCTCCATCCCTCTGGTAAGCATTTACCTGAAATAACAAATGTTTCTCTTTCTTTTTTTTTTTAACATTATTTTTTTTCTTCAAGTTACATCTCAGTAACAAACCCCTCCCTATTCCCCCTTCCTATCCCGCCCTTCCACCCTCTTCCCCTCAGAAATTTCCCCTTTCAGTCCAACAGATGGTTCCTTCTCTTATAACAGTAAGTATTATACAAAACAATAGATATAAATATGCCACAATTATGAGAGTTAAATGGCCCAGTATACCTTCCCAATGTCCAGTTTATACATATTTGGCCCCTGACTTTAACATTCTACTATCTAACCAACTCCATGAGTTTAAAGGTCTATATATGACTCAACATTCATACTATCTTGCAACACACCTTTAAGAGTATCTTCTAAGATCTATAACACCCTCTTGATTCCAAAACAACTCAAAATTTAACTATGAGACTCTAGCTGTCTATTCTTCAA
>CAJQZJ010000531.1:1997221-2013695 GCA_907164525.1 Lophiomys imhausi | reverse complement strand
ACAAAAAAAAAAAAAAAAAAAAACAGAGCGAAATGTCTCCAACAAAAGAAAGCAACGCTATTCCGATCAGCCCAAATCACCTCACCACAACTGAAACACATGAAAACGATGACAATTCTACATTATGGAAAGTGATAAAGTCCCTTTAAGAAGAACTTAAAACTATGAAGGAATTCAAAGAAGCCACAATTCTACAAGTCAAAACAACGAATAACATCATTAAAGAGCTCCAAGCCAAGGTGACCCAGCTTGAACAGGAAAAGGATAAAGCAATGAAAGATCTCCAGACAAAAACAAGCAAACTGGAGAAGGAAATGTACAAAACGAACACTACCATTCAAGAAATGAAAATAGAAATGGAAACAGTAAAGAAAACACAGTCAGAGTTAAAAGAGGAAATGGAGAATCAAGAGAAGAGAACAGGAACTACAGATGTGAGTATGAAAAATAGGATGCAAGAAATGGAAGACAGGATCTCAGGCATGGATGATTCGATGGAAGAAATCAGTACAACATCCAAAGAAAATGAGAAGGCTAAAAAAATCTCTCACCCACAACATCCAGGAAATCAAGGACTCAATGAAAAGACGGAACCTAAGAATTATAGGCATAGAGGAAAGAGAAGACTCCCGACTCCATGGTCCAGGAAATATCTTCAACAAAATCATAGAAGAAAACTTCCCAAACCTAAAAAAAGAGATGCCAGTAAAAATTCAAGAGGCTTACAGAACACCAAACAGATTAGATCAGAAAAGAAACTCCTCTCGCCACATAATAATAGAAACTCCAAATGTAGAGAACAAAGAAAGAATATTAAAAGCTGTAAGAGAAAAAGGCCAATTCACATACAATGGCAGACCCATCAGAATCACACCTGACTTCTCCTCAGAAACTTTAAAAGCTAGAAGGGCCTGGACAAATGTCCTACAAGCCCTGAGAGAACATAGGTGCCCAGCCAGACTACTATACCCAGCAAAACTGTCTATCAACATAGAAGGAGAAAACAAGATATTCCATGACAAAATCAAATTCAAACAATATCTCCTCACAAACCCAGCCCTACAGAAGATCCTAGAAGGAAAATTCCAACACAGAGAAGATAACTACACCCAAGAAAACAGAGGAAATAGAAACCTCCACAGCAACTAAACAAAAGAGAAACACAAGACAGCCAACTATACCAAAATAATGGGAAATAACAACCCCTGCTCACTAATATCCATCAGCATCAATGGACTCAGCTTGCCAATAAAAAGACACAGACTTACAGACTGGATCTGTAAACAAGACCCATCTTTTTGCTGTATAGAAGAAACACATCTCACTATTGAAGATAAACACTATCTCAGAGTAAAGGGCTGGGAAAAGGTCTTTCAAGCAAATGGACCCAGGAAACAAGCTGTAGTAGCCACCCTAATATCAAACAAAATAGACTTCCAATTGAAGTTAATAAAAAAAGACAGAGAAGGGCATTACATACTCATTAAAGGAAATATACACCAAGAGGTCATCTCAATATTGAACATCTATGCCCCAAATGCAAAGGCACCTACATTTATAAAAGAAACACTTCTAAAACTTAAATCGCACATCAATCAAAACACTTTAATAGTGGGAGACTTCAACACCCCACTCACAACTATGGGCAGATCATCAAGACAGAAGCCAGACAGAGAAATAATGAGTCTAACAGAGATCATGAACTAAATGGGCCTACCAGATATCTACAGAATGTTTCACCCAAACACAAAAGAATACACCTTCTTCTCAGCACCTCACGAAACCTTCTCCAAAATTGACCATATAGTTGGACACAAAGATAGCCTCAACAGATACAAGAAAATTGAAATAACCCCTTGTATTTTATCAGACCACCATGGAATAAAGCTGGACTTCAATAGCAAGAGAATCAACAGAAAGTCTACACTCACATGGAAATTGAACAACTCTTTACTAGAGGACCACTGGGTCAGGGAAGAAATAAAGAAGGAAATCAAAGACTTCTTAAAATCCAACGAAAATGAAGACACAACATACCCAAACCTATGGGACACAATGAAAGCTGTGCTACGAGGAAAGTTCATAGCACTAAGTGCCTTCACAAAGAAAATTGTGACAGCTCATATTAGCGAATTAACAGCTAAACTGGGTGAATTGGAAAACAAAGAAGCAAACACTCCCAAGAGGAGCAGAAGGCAGGAGATCATCAAACTTAGGGCTGAAATCAACAACTTAGAAACAAAAAGAACTATACAAAGAACCAATGAAACCAAGAGTTGGTTCTTCGAGAAAATCAACAAAATAGACAGACCCTTAGCCAAATTAACTAAAAGACAGAGGGAGAAAACACAGATCAACAAAATCAGAAATGAAAAGGGTGAAATAACAACAGACATTGAGGAAATCCAGAGAATATTTGGATCCTACTTTAAAAATCTATACTCCACCAAATTTGAAAACTTAAGTGAAATGGACAATTTTCTTGATAGATTCCACCTATCAAAACTAAATCAAGATCAGATAAACTGATTAAACAGCCCTATAACCCCTAAGGAAATAGAAACAGTCATTAAAAATCTCCCAACCAAAAAAAGCCCAGGGCCAGATGGCTTTAGCCCGGAATTCTACCGGACCTTCAAAGAGGAGCTAACACCAATACTTTTCAAACTCTTTCACAAAATAGAATCTGAAAGAACATTGCCAAACTCATTCTACGAGGCCACAATCACCCTGATTCCTAAACCACACAAAGACCCAACAAAGAAAGAGAACTTCAGACCAATCTCCCTCATGAACATAGATGCAAAAATACTTAATAAAATACTAGCAAGAACACATCAAAAGTATCATATACCATGATCAAGTAGGCTTCATCCCAGGGATGCAGGGATGGTTCAACATACGAAAATCTATCAACGTCATTCACCATATAAGCAAGATGAAAGAAAAAAAACCACATGATAATCTCGCTAGATGCCGAAAAAGCATTTGACAAAATTCAACACCCCTTCATGCTAAAAGTTCTGTAGAGAATGGGCATACAAGGGCCATACCTAGAAATAATAAAGGCAATATACAGCAGGCCAGTGGCCAACATCAAAATAAATGGAGAGAAACTTGAAGCATTTCCTCTAAACTCAGGGACAAGACAAGGATGTCCACTTTCACCATATCTCTTCAATATAGTACTTGAAGTTCTTGCTTGAGCAATAACACAGCTAAAGGACATCAAGGGGATAAACATTGGAAACGAAGAAGTCAAATTATCCCTATTTGCAGATGATATGATAGTATACATAAGTGACCCCAAAAATTCCACCAGAGAACTCTTACAGCTGATAAACACCTTCAGCAAACTGGCTGGATACAAAATTAATTCAAAATAATCAGAAGCCCTTCTTTATACAACAAACAAATGGGCTGAGAAAGAAATAAGGGAAACAACCCCCTTCACAATAGCCACAAATAACATAAAATACCTGGGGGTAATTCTAACCAAGCAAGTAAAGGACCTGTACAACAAGAACTTCAAGCCCTTGAAGAAAGAAATGGAAGAGGCCTTTAGAAGATGAAAAGATCTCCCATGCTCATGGATAGGTAGGATCAACATAATAAAAATGGCCATCCTACCAAAAGCAATATATAGATTCAATGCAATTCCTATCAAAATACCAACACAATTTTTTATAGACTTGGAAAGAGCTAGTCTCAATTTCATATGGAACAACAAAAAGCCCAGAATAGCTAAATCAATCCTGTACAATAAAAAAAAACATCTGGAGGTATTACCATCCCAGATTTCAAGCTGTACTACAGAGCAATAGTTGTAAAAACAGCATGGTATTGGTATAGAAACAGACCAGTAGATCAATGGAATCGAATTGAAGATCCAGAAATAGACCCACACACTTATGGCCACCTAATTTTTGACAAAGAAGCCAAAACGGCACAATGGAAGAAGGACAGCATCTTCAACAAATGGTGCTGGTCCAACTGGATGTCCATTTGTAAAAGTATGAAGCTAGACCCATACTTATCACCTTGTACAAAACTTAAGTCCAAGTGGATCAAAGACCTTAACATAAGGCCGGTCACACTAAATCTACTAGAAGATAAAGTGGGAGAAACCCTCAAACTAATTGGCACAGGCGACAACTTCCTGAACCGAACACCAACAGCTCAGGACTTGAGATCAACAATCAATAAATGGGACCTCATGAAACTGAAAACTTCTGTAAGGCAAAGGACACTGTCATTCGAACAAAACGGCAGCCTACAGACTGGGAGAAAATCTTTACCAACCCCACATCTGACAGAGGGCTAATATCCAAAATCTACAAAGAACTCAAGAAATTAAATGCCAAGAAACCAAATAATCCAAACAAAAAATGGGGGACAGAGCTAAATAGAGAATTCACAAAGGAGGAATCCCTAATGGCTGAGAGACACTTGAAGAAATGCTCAACATCCTTAATCATCAGAGAAATACAACTCAAGACGACTTTGAGATTCCATCTCACACCTGTCAGAATGGCTAGGATCAAAAACTCAAATGACAGCACATGCTGGTGAGGATGTGGAGAAAGGGGTACCCTACTCCATTGCTGGTGGGAATGCAGGCTTGTGCAACCACTATGGAGGTCAGTCTGGTGATATCTTAGAAAACTTGGAATAGCTCTGCCCCAGGACCCAGCCATACCACTTCTGGGTATACACCCAAATGCCTCTTCATGGAATCATAAGGAAGTTTCCTCATCTATGTTTATAGCAGCCTTATTTGTAATAGCTAGAAACTGGAAACAACCCAGATGTCCCTCAACCGAAGAATGGGTTAAAAAACTGTGGTACATCTACACAATGGAATATTATTCAGCTATCAGGAACAATGAAATTATGCAATTTGCAGCCAAATGGATGGAACTAGAAAAGCTCATCCTGAGTGAACTAACCCAGACTCAGAAGGACACATATGGCATCTATTCACTTATAGTAGGATTTTAGCTATATAGTAGAAGGTATCAATACTACAACTAACACACCAAAGGGAACTTGGACATAGACTTCTTATTTTTAATTTTTATTCTTTATTTATTTTTTATATATTAGTTATATTTTTTAGTCTTTTTTATCTATTGTATGCTTATTGATTTGTTTGTTTAGTAGTTCTCTCTCCCACGCAACAAGACACTTTTCACTGATGGTACTGCTTCGTAGATCCCCAATGAATGAAGAGGCTCTTGGCCCTCATACGACCTCTCAACTGAGATGAGGGACTGTTATATAAGGACACCCCACCCCAGAGAAATGGGATGGAAGGGTTAGGAGGTAAAGAAAAAAAATGAAATGTGATGTTTCGGCCTTTTACTACTAACTGTCATAAACTGTTTAGGATAATTAAGAAATGCAAACTAATGGTTATACAAGCCGGTCTTTCTGTTAGGTACTATGACAGCCTATTATAGTTACTTGCTAAGCTAATCAGAAATAAACCTGCTAAGAGACAAGCAACATCTGCTTACCCTAATATAAGAGATAGATAGGGCTTCTTCAAAAACCTCAAGAGATCTGCAGAATATGGCATTCAAAGATGTTTTCGTAACTTTAGATTTTTTTTATATCAAGACATATCAACTCCTGACAGCACCCCCTATTCTCCTCCAAGTAGAAG
The DNA here is from genome assembly GCA_907164525.1 of Lophiomys imhausi. NCBI lineage: Eukaryota > Metazoa > Chordata > Mammalia > Rodentia > Muridae > Lophiomys > Lophiomys imhausi. The sequence continues at coordinate 2,008,027 of CAJQZJ010000531.1, read as the reverse complement.
ATGAGCATCAAAGAATCTCCAGTGGGAGATGATTGAATTAGTCGCAAGCCTATCTCTTTGTAGGAAAAGCCCCTTGCTCCAACTGTAGACAGAATGCTGTCCGAAAAGGACAAAACCTGGAAGCAGGTAAGTCGACAGCCTAGCTCTGCCAAGACAGGGTAGGTAAGTCCTTCATAACCCCTGCTCTACAATCAATGTCTGTCAGAGAAGCGGGGCCAAATGACTGAAGAGCGATGCTGTAATGTATGGAGAGAAAATGGGAACTGTCCAGGCAGCCACTGGTATGTCATTTCTTAGTTTGGGAAGCTGTAGACCCTGTACTTCCTATAAAATCAGATATATTTATCCCTCTTAGGTCTCTGAGGTGATTGAAGAACAGATATATAGAGTCTCATAATTAAATTTTGAGTTATTTAGGAGTCAAGAGAGTGTTATACATCTAAGAAGATACTTTTAAAATTGTGTTGCAATTAGTATGAATGTTGAGTCAGATATAGAACTTTAAACTCATGGAGATGGTTAGATAATAGAATGTTAAAGTCAGGTACCAAATACATATGGACTGGTCATTGGGAATGTACGTTAAGCCATATAACCCTCATAACTGTGGCCTAATTACCTCTGTTGTACTGTATTGTATTTCTTATTATAAGAGAAAGAGCCATTTGTTGGACTGAAAGGGGAAACTGTAGGGGGAAATAAGATATACCTTAAACTTAAAAGAAAAAGAAAAGGGAAGAGGATGGGGGGTTGAGGGTGGGAAGGTGACTGGAGGGGGAATAGGGAGGGGATTGTGATTGAGATGTAACTTGAAGAAATAAAAAATAAAGGAAAAAAAACAAAGTGTTTCTCAGAGACATTAAAAAACCTACTTGTTCTAAGACAGTTTCTTCATCTGTAAAATGGGATAATGGCACAGAGTTCATACCATTTGCTTCAAAGAAAAATTTGAGAATGTACTTAAAGGTGTTTCCTATAGTCTTTTACATGTAGTAAATGAGTATTGGTTATGATTAGTATATTCAAACTTTTATGCCATTGTGACTAAACACTTCAGAAAAGCCACTTGGAGGAAAGCTGTATCTTGGCTCACAGTTTCTGTTTATCACAGTGGGCAGGGTGTGATGGAGCAGAGCAGCTCAATCAGAATCCAGGAAGCAGATGAAAATGGGAGCACAGAGGGAGGACACAGCAAGTTACACCCATCAAGCACAGCCCCCATGGCCTACTTCTTCCATTGGTGCCCCCATCTCCCACTTCTTACAATCTCCCAATGATGCTCTTATGACTCCATCATGAGATTGTTTAACTGATTAGGGTAAGAGCCCTCAGGATCCAATTGCTTCCCAAAAGCCTGTCAAATGGTAACCAATCCTGTTTGAGGAGAGTCTTGTGCACTGTGTTTTCAGATGTTGATTTCAGAGCTCTGAGATCTGGTTCCGGCCCTGCCACAGGCCTTGTTATGAAGATTGAACCATCTCCTGTGTGCATGTGATTTAAGGAATGCTCTCCAATTGCCCTTCTGTGTCTTCTGGCAGGGAATACCTAGCCTGGTCCAGTATCAGGCCAGAAACACACCTCTGCCAGAAGGTCTGGGCTAGGTCTGTCTGGACAGAAAAAGATGGCCAGGATAGGCTGTAGAGGCATGAGAAAAGTTTATTTTCACTGCCAAGTATTACAGCTCTCTTAGCTAAACTGCCAGTGCTGGGCAGGGCAGTTTCAAGGAGCCTGGAGCTCCCAGAGCCAGGTCAGTTGGCCAGGCAGGTGGTGCAGGAGAGGCAGCAGAATCTTAGCACCTCTCCGCAGGAGCATGTGCCCTGAGCAGGCCTAGCCCACTTAGGCAGCAGTGGTGGTGAATTCTTCATGGAAGGAAGAGCGCTTCAATAGCTGAGTCTCAAGGAATGGAAAAAGAGTGTTTATTTCATAAATCAGGGGCATTATAAACCTTTGGGCAGTGGGGTGGGTTTTGGAGGTGAATGTGTTTGATTCACTGGGAATCATCCTATCAGAAGAAAGGAAACATAATACTAATTATCTCATGGGCAGTGGGGGTGGGGGAAGAACTCCAGGTAGGTTAGAGGCATAGACAAATGTCATTGGCTAAAAGCCAAGGCACCAACAGATCTCATTAACATGGGGAAGTACTTTCAGAAATCTCCAGGTGTTTATTGGGCACCTTTCTAAGAGCTGGGCTACAGTGACACTCCTTACTTAGAGGATGGGATGGAGGGAGGGTTTCTGCTTTAAAAAGGGAGTCCATCATTTTAGCCAAGCTCACTGGCTTTCCAGAAACACCAGACTTCTACCTTGATCAGCAGAAATTCCCCACGCCTAATTATCTCTGATTAGATAATAAAAGTTGCTGACAGCCTGTAGCTGGGCAGAGAGAGACTAGGAAGGTGGGACTTGGAATTGGGTGGGTAGAGCAGAAGCAGCCCAAATAGAATATGTGCAAGTACTATGGGGATTTCTGCAGGGAAACAGACAAGACAGCTTAGAGGGTTGATATCTGCCCACCTGTAGTGCTTTAAGGCTTATAATAAATCTAAAAGATTTATGCTTTTTAAATGAAAAATAGCTGATTAAGGAATGACTTCCACCATAAGTACCTGCATTAATTAATATATACAAAATAACATATTTTCTTATATAATTTTTCAATTATACGAGACTGTGGTTAGCATGTCATAGTCAACTCATACCATTCATTAACATGACACTGTTGATATGATATGACAGTTTGAATGAGAAATGTCCACACCATTAAGTTTATATATTTGAACAGTTGGTCCCCGGTTGGTGGGGCTGTTTGGGGAAGTTACTGGAGGGCATGCAACCTTGCTAGAAGGACATCAGTGGGACCAGCTTCCTTAAGTTGCCTTTGGTCGTGATGTTTTATTACAGCAGCAGGGAAGAGACTGATACCATAGAGCATAGCACTGGAGGTCAAAGCTGTTCCCCCCCCCCACCCTTGGTGACTGACTCAGCAGATTTGTTGGGGGACATGACTTGGTGAGTGCCCTTGCCTTAGCAAAACAAAGAGTGTAGAGAAGAGGAGGAATGTGGGGCCAGAAAGCCAAGCAACTGAGGGAGCTGGTCCAAAATGCATCCAAACCACAACAGTCTCATCCTGAGACTGGTAGGGAGGGGGACTGCTTCCTCTGTGCTCTGGGACTGCCTGTCCTGACATACATGTCCTTGTGACCCCCACCTGGTGGCCAGATTTCAGGTTAAACTTCCTCCCTCCAGCAAACACCTGGAATTCCTCTCCATGCAAGTGAAGCATTCCCAGCACCTCAGCCCCAGCCAATGATGGGCACTCATCCCCCAAGCCCCTAAACACTCCCCAAGGTTTACATAGCCCTTGTTTCTCCCCAAAATAGAGAGCTGTTCCACTGAAAACCATCTACAGAGAAGGTGGTTTCTCCTGCACTCACACCGATGGAGATCCTACCTAACACATTTGCCCCTGGCTAAGCTTCATTCCCTCCATTTCAGCCCAGTGGGCAAATGTGCCTGGCTATCCCCAAGGAGAAAAGCAGACCAGGGTGGCAGAGGAAAATGGTAGACACCAAATATTTTCTTAAAAATCGAGTAACAATGTAGTGTTACAGAGATGGCTCTGTGGGTAAATCATCTGACACACAAGGGTGAAGACCTGAATATGGATACTCTGAATCCACATAAAGCTAGATGTGGCTGCACACATATGTAATCCCAGGGTCTCTACAGAGAGGTAGGAGCAGGAGATAATATTGTGGGCTAGGGAAGCAGCAAGCAAGAGACCCCCATTTCAAACACAGGGACCAGGAGTTAGGCAGATTCCCTGATAGGCAAAGCAAGGGGAGGGGCCATGGCTAAAAAAAAAGACAGTGAAATTCTGAAACAGATGACTCACTCCTTCCTCACCTTTGGAACTGAGACCAAAGCCTGGCTACTTAAAAAAGACCTTGTGGACTTTTTCTCCTGCCAATAGGCCCTTGCTGATGAGACTGGCTTAACAAGTTCAAGGTGGGCTTAGAAGAATATGTTTACATAACGATTGTGGGTCAATCAGCCATCCTAGTTTTTGTCCAATTGGCCAACTCTAAGCTAGCAGAGGAAGATCCTTCAAAGACTTCAAAACAAACCAAACAAAACAACCCCCAGCCCTTATAGAGAAGCTGGGCTTAGGTTTCCCTCTGCTTAGCAGAGGGTCTTTCTGTGTGTCTGCCATGTGTGTTCCCCAGGTTGTCCCCTAACTTCCCACATTCCCATACTTGATACACACACACACACACACGCACACGCACGCACGCACGCACGCACGCACGCGCGCGCGCGCACATGCACTTTTTTTTTAAAGGGCAATAATAACATTGCCAATCACTTTGTCTGAACTGAAGACTACACCGCCATTGGTGACTTCCCATCTGCATACTAATCCACACACTTTAACTGGGTAAAATTTGTCTTTTTCTAGAATCACGCTTAGGACTACTGACACTTGTTTCTGACTTTGGTCTGTTTCCCTGAGTGTATAAGGACCCATTTGAGTTTCGGTCAGGAAGGCAGGCAGGATTAGTTGTGTGTCAGCTCCGTGTTTTGACCTTTACCTGGCACACAGTACCATCAAATAGCGCAGTGGATGAACGAACGCTTGGTGACCATGGTCCTCATGTAAATCACGCACAGCAACCACAAAGCACCACAACTGTGTCCGTCAGCATTCTGCCCTTTTAAAGTCAAACCTGGCTGTGACTTCAGATGTGTCTTGTAACCCAGCTTTGTCAACCTCTTTGGCACCACAAGCAAGGGTCTTCTTGTCCCAATGAGTTTACAGACGAATCCCACCCATTCCTGGCTAACTGTTTATTAGTTGTACCAGCTGTAAATTGACTTTAGGTGGCTTATGGAGTTCAGCTATTCTGAAGTACAACCTTCTGCATCTTTCTTTAAAACTGCCAACACTGTGCTTCTATTCCAGCCGGACCCTAGGGTTTTGAGTAAAGTCATTCACCTTGATTAATCCATCAGGACCAATTCTGTGCAGAAAACCAAGACAAAACATATATTTGAAATTAGTTTGTTTAGCAATCAATCCAAAATATACATTATATATGTTTATATTTGTATATATCACCCCAAGTTAATTCCACTCCTTCTGCCCCCCCCAAAATTACTTCTTTTAATTAAAAAATTATTGTGCGTGCACAACTTATGTGTAGAGGTCAGAGGACAACTTTGTGGAGTTGGCTCTCTCTGTCTACCCTGGTGGTTTGCATGAGAATGGGCCCCAGAGGCTCATATATTGGAGTATTTGGTCCTCAGTTGGTAGAATTGCTTATGAAGGTTTAGAAGGTGTGGCTTTGTTGGAGGAAGTGTATCACTGAGGGTGGGTTTGTGGCTTCAAAGAGCCCATGCCATTCCCAGTGTCTAGTTCTCCCTCCGCCTCATGCTTGTGGATCACCATGGCCGCAGGCATGTTGCAACTGCTCCAGCAACATGCCTGTGGCCTTGCTCTCATGCCGTGATGGTCATGGACTCTAACAATCTGGAAATGTAAGCAAGACCCTGCCACACCCGTCTTGCCTGTCACGCAGGCCACGACTGCAGTGTGACATAATGCGTGTGCAGAGGTTTGGGGGATGGTCAGGTCCCAAGGAAAGTTTGGGGTTGGACCCCCTCATGCAGGCGGATGTTGGCCAGAAGCCTGGATATTTGTTGGGATGGATTCCTCATACCCTGGGGGATTTTGAGGGCCCAGGATATTTGGAGGACTTGGTTTCATTTTTGGTTGTTGTATTTATGGTGACCCCCACCTGGAGAGTACCATGGCACCCCCTAAATTTAAGTTTACTCCACCTTTAGGAGAAAAATTGGATATTCCAGGAAAGACTATAGAAATGAAACTGGCTGCTGTGATTCAGACTCTGGAACACTTGCTAGAGAAAATACTTAGAAAAATATCTTTTAATAAATCTGAGAGTGTGCCACTTGCTAAGCTTGTACGCCGTTTGCATAATAACACAGATATTTCTTTATATGTAGCTTTGTATGATTTACAAAAGGAGAAGTTAGGACTGGGACCTAGAGGAAGAAGGAAATGAGATACTCAGAAAGAAATAAAATACCAACGTAATGGCATTCCTGTTAAAATGCTAGATGATGGTAAAAGAATAGCTTAGGTTTCATGAAAAGACTTAGGAGATCACATCCTCCCTGGTAGACATTGAGTCCCTCTGATAAAGCTGAAGTATTAGGAGATATTGTTAAAGCTATCAAAAAACATTCCAATACTTGCTAGTGTAAAAGGAAAAGCAAGTAAGCATTCATGGTTATGAAAAACAATTGAGGAAGTAGAAAGAGATTTAGAAAAAAGGCATTGAAATACTGGTCTGTTTCAGAATAAAACACAATGGTTAGGAACTGTCCGGTCCGTTGACCACAGTCAATCAGGCCACCAAGAAGCTCGATGTTCCTTCCGTGTTCACAGATGTTATCATTTTTAGTAAGCACAAGAACAGCAGATATTTCTTAGCAACAAATGTTTATGCTTTTGGCTATGTACCTATGATCACACTTTCTGATTTGACTGTATAAGTTCATGCATGATTCAAGTAAACTTTGCAGCAGCACTGAAACTTCTCTTGAGTTGTGTTGTCTGTCACGCCGAATCCGTTCCCTCCTGAATATCTTCTGTTCTCCCTGGATTGGTTGCTGAGACCTCTACACCGTGGTCAGCAGCAAGACCCCAATAAATTCTTTCTTCTCTAAGTTGCCTTGGTCATGGTATTTCTTCACAGCAATAGAAAAGTCACATGGGTTCCAGGGACAAACTCCAGTCAGCAGGCTTGACCTGCAGAGCCTCCCCCTTCTTCCTGTTCCCATTCCCTCTCCTCTTCCTCCTTGGGTTTCTTCTCTGTCTCCCTCTGCCTCCATCTCTTCTTCCTCATCCGTTGGTCACCTTAAGCTAACCCAGAGGCACCTGGCAGTTTTATTAAGAAAAATGCCTGGGCCCAGGAATTTCTTATCCTAGAAACCCAGAGTGGAGCTTCAGATTCTGTGTTTTTAACATGCTCCCAGGTGCTGTTTCTAACTACTAAGCTCTGAAGCCCTCCAAGGATCACTCTCCAGTACTGTTCCTTCCTTTTCTTTTCTTTTCTTTTTTTTTGTTTTTTTTTTGAGACAGGGTTTCTCTGTGTATCCTTGGTTGTTCTGGACTCACTTTGTAGACCAGGCTGGCCTTGAACTCCCAGAGATCCACCTGCCTCTGCCTCCTGAGTGCTGGGATTGAAGGTGTGCGCTACCACACCCGGCTGTTCCTTCCTTTTCTAAAATCAGTATTTCATGTTCCTCAGAACAGAATAATGTGCAGATATTCCTTGAATTATAATGGAAAGCAAGTCCTTGACTCCACACTGTAAATGGGGAATAACATGTTGAGGGGCTGAAGAGACGGCTCAGGGGTTAAGACTACATACTGCTCTTGCAGAGGATCTGAGTCATAGCACCCATGCAGGTTGGCTCATAAGCACCTGTAACTCCAGCTTCAGGGAGTCTGGCATCTTTGGGCTCCAAGGGCACCTGCATTCATGTGCACAGTATCCAACTCATTATTAAGAAATAACCAGAGGGCTTTTTAAAGAAAATACCATGGCAACAATGAGTTTAATACATCCAACCTATTTGGCCCAGCCCAGCCCAGCCACACAACACACTATAGCGTATCGCTTCCCCTAGTGATAAAATGGCTGGGTGGGAGTGGTGGCTTTGCCACAGCTATCAGCATCAGAGTAAATTACTGTACTACAATATTGTTATAGCACAGGACATAATATCAATGTTAAAAAAAACCCTGAAATTTAGTGTCCACTAAGTACAAATATTTTTACATCGTTATAAAGTTAAAAATTGCACATGAAGCTATTCTATGACAGGGACTGTCAGTAGCAGCTTCACTCTTAACTCCACCTTAAACCCACTCCACACCCCAGCGCCCTTTTTACTTTGCATTGCCGACAGTTTACTCACACTTCCTGTTCAATGTAGTTTAACATCCTGCTGACATGGGAGGAAGATATTTCCCCGTCCACTTCAGCAATATACGTGTAGAGAAACTGGAAGGTGCTGAAAGGAATCCGGGGTGGTCTTCCATCATGTTCACTGGACAAAACTTCACACACTATCTTAAGAGTTTTGGCAATGGTCTAGAAAACCATAAGACAGTAGAAAGTCACTTTTTCAGGCTAGATCCCTCAGATCAGTTTAGACTTAAGGAAGAAAAAACTATTGCTTGTGGGAGACGGTGTGAGGATGACCCAAGGGTCCAGAGAGCTTAACATGTGTTACTCAATCAGTTCATTCCAAAAATACCGACCACCATCCATCTTACTGTCCTTTCCTGGTGGAAATTCAATTAATAGAATACTATATTTATAAATAAATACTTTATGTATAAACATTAACTACTAAATGTATAAATAAATACTTTCAGATATTTGTTAAGTTAATTAGAATGACCTTTTTAAAGGAGAACCGACTTTTCATTCTACAAAATTAGCACTATCTTGGACCAGTAAGATTCAGTAAGAAAAGGTGCTGGACACAAACCCAATGACATTAGTTTGATCCTCTGGAATCTCATGTTGAAAGTGTTACAGAATTAACATGCCTCCCCAATGAGAAATCATTGTGAGGACTTAGGGATTAATAAAGGAAAAAAAATCAACTTTTGATCACAGTGCAAGTATAGTCCCGACTGGTGCACAGAAGGGAGCCAGCTTTGAACAGGACCTCTACCAGCTCATGGAGTTTCACAGCCTCAAGTTACATTTTGAGTAGTTAAACATGTTCTGAGGTTTGGCTGTTTGGACACATGGGGAGATTTTATACTGTAAATATAAAATATCATTATAATTATCTAAGGCAAAGCAGACTGCTTTTTCCAGGCAGTTGTCGGCCAGGGTCATCCTCCCTGCCTGGCAGAGTCACACTCTCCCCAGAATCCTCCTTTAGCTAACTCCTGACTGAAGGATGTCAGATCCCCCTGTCCGAGACCAGCCTTTTCCTAAAACACTCAGTTGCTACCTTGGAAAAACTAGAGCAGCGAGAAACCCAGAGGCAGGGTTTACCTGGAGGAGGTTTCATTTGCTGCACCAGTTTAAGCTCTAAGACTGGATCAGATCTAATTATCTCCCTACCCTATCCTTTGAAGGTGAGGTAGAACAAGGTCAGAAGTAACTATAGATTAAATTACAAGGTACACCCTTACACACACACACACACACACACACACAGAGAGAGAGAGAGAGAGAGAGAGAGAGAGAGAGATTCAGAGTATCTTGTTAATAATATGTAGCCTTATGAGACTTTAATGTGTGGAATTCTAAATGTTTTTCTTTTGTGATTTCTTTCAATTCTTGAGGATCCCCCCTCCCCCCCCAATAAATGAGAGCTCAGTCCTGGTTGACAGCTCATTTGCCCTGCCATGTTTGCCCCTCCTGCTTGGAGAACAACTGTTTATTCATTACATAACGTTTCTATGAAAGACAATGAAAAAAAAAAGTCCAACCATAAATAGTCCCCCCTTTCCTTCTCTTTGGGGAAATGATTATGGTGATGGTTTCGGGAAAAACCCACGGGAAAAGTTAGAGTACAATATTTCTGCTAAATTTACACAGAGACAAAAATGCCAAGTACACATTCCAAGCGCATTTGAAAAGAAAGCCCAAGATCGTGCTTGACTGGGGTGTGAGATTCAAGTTGCTTTTTCATCCTCATTAGCCTGAGTGGAAGGCAATGATTCCCTTGTTGGCTTTGACATGCATTCCAGGGCTTTAGCAATTAGTAATGGTTCACTTTCAAGAACCATTTCTGATTCATTTTCGTTCATTATCAGTGACTAACAGGAGTGAGTCCACCCAGATAGCACCTCATTTTTAAATGGACATAAAAGCTGGTTCAGCATCTTTTCTTTCAAAGCAGAAAAATACTTTTTCAATTTTCAAACAAGTGAAAATTTGTTAAAGGCCTGAATTAGTATGAACTTCCTTTCTCCATGACTATGATTCTAGAAAGTCAGTCCTCTCTTTTCCTGTTCCTTTAAAACTTTTTGTTTTGTTTTTAAGACAGGGTTTCTCTGTGTAACAGAGCCCTGGCTGCCTGGGCTGTCCTGGAACTCACTCTGTAGACCAGGTGTGGCCTTGAACTCACAGAAATCTGCCTGCCTCTGCCTCCCAAGTGCTGTGATTAAAAGTGTACACCACCACTTAGCCTCCCTTTAAATCTTTAAAAAAATAGTCTTGCTTTCTCTTTTCTGAATCATATGTCCACTTGTTTTTATCAATAACTTTCTATAATGCTGAACACTCCTATAAGGTCTTTACCAATATGGCTTCAAGGTTTCTAGACCACACCTGTAAACAAGCCTTATCCTACAGATGGAAATCATGAACGAAGTGGGCAGAAAAGAATGCAAATTACAAGAGTGAAATCTGAGGGGAATAGTTGAAAGTCACAAAAACCACGAAACCAAATCTGGCCAGCTCTCTGCAAAGCCTGATGATAGCTGCCCCTCCTTCCTGTACTTCTTGCTCCTGGTTGCTGAGCCTGGAAAAATGACCTTACTTGAGGGAGCAGAAGAAGGCACAAAAGGTAATTTTTCTTTGTTTTGTTTTCCATCTCTGGGGTGCTGAATGGGTGCAGATGGATTGTCCTTCCAGGCCCAGAGAAAAATTATAGGACATTTCAAAGTATGGTTTTGGTATACTGAGAACTGAACCTGTACTAGACTAGTGATGTACCACTGAGCCATCTCCAGCCCTC
>CAJQZJ010000531.1:1986265-1997211 GCA_907164525.1 Lophiomys imhausi | reverse complement strand
ACACACACACACACACACACACACACACACACACACACACACAAAAGCTAACTTACAACTCCTAGAGAGCTACAAGCAAGGGCTAAAAACTTCAGCCATTCGATCTCCTCTGTGAAGCGACCCACGTTCATCACACTGTTAAACAGGTCCGTGGGGAGATTCAGCACCTTCCACATCTGGGCCAGCTCATCTGCGTGGATGACCAGTCTACCACCAACCTTTTGGAGAGGAGACACACAAAACACACAACATGAGGACCACAAGCAAGAGGCTCGGAGTTCTCCCAGCACAAGGAAGGAGACAAGGAACAGAGAGGACACAGGATCCTGCTTGACAGTTGTCTTTGCGAGGCTGTGATATAGTTTAATACTTTTTAAACTCCAGATGTCAGAATGCTGGAGAGATCCATTTACAGTACATTTCATTTTTTTAAAATGATGCCTTTATTTTCTCTAATTTTGTTTTTAGGCTGTCCCTGTAAGGCAGATCGGATATAGAGGCTTACCTTAGATTGCTAATGAATGGCAAGTCAAGAATGACATTGTCTTTCCTAGACAACACATAGTTCTCTGCACTGAATTTCATGTGTGTCCCTCCTGTCTCTGCAAGAGTCATATGTGGTACCTTATGGCTGACCTATAGGGTTTAGGATGGATACCTAACATTGCCTGGTCCCAGGACGTTGGGCACTCTGTCATACTCACTCCACAGAAGACTTGGCATTTAAAAAGTGGAAGGGAATGTTGGTTGGTAGTTAGCTACGGTGCAGGGATGCCGCACCAAGTGTTCCAACACTTTGCCAGGGCCTTTGAGCCCAGCGAAACGCTGAGCCTCTGGAGCCCAAGGTCGAGTGGGTCCTGAGTCACCTAAGCCTCCCCTGTCCTGTATCCTAAGCTGGGGCATCATGCTGCTCAACTGGATGCTGGGAACTGGCCAAACCACAGATTTTCTCAAGCCGGTACTTCCTTTTCCATTCACAGGCTAACTCCTAATGATGTATGGAGATTGGCAGGGTTTGCCCTGGAGGCTGGGCCCTGTTTGCACCTGAGTTAGTGGTGTAGGTAGACTATACACCTCCTCTCCAGACTGTGGTAGACCTCTCATGGTCTGGCTCCATCTGGGAGATGTTAAGTAAGACCGAGCCTAGGCAACATACATTACACTGAGCCCCAGAATAAACTTCCAGATCTGGGGGATTGGTGATGACCCCAGGAGACAGCCCATCATTCAAGTCTCTTCCATACTGACTTCTGTTTCTCTGAAGGGAGAGACCCACTTTCAGGCCAGGGTCTAGTAAGCTTTGGGGAACTGCTAATGACAGGAAGCTTGGCAGGGGTCTCGATGAAACCCGTTCAGTTTCCACCCTGAACCATCCCTGAATGCTTCTTACCCGAGTATGTAGGACCTTCAAAAGCTCGGGTGTCAGCTCAGCCCAGTTGGATAAGGGGACTTGCTCAGACCTCTCTCTCACTGGAGGAATCTCTCCACGGGACATGGCCCCAAAATACCTTCGAGAAAAGGGATGGTGATAAATGAAGGTCCCAGGCTCTAGTGGCCTCTGGATACTTTAGGCATTTCTTTTTCTTTTTCTCTTGATGGAAGTGAGTAGATTAACTGTGTTTAGCTCACTGGCATATGGGAAAGTCTGGTTGTATTATTTCTACTTTAAGAAATGAGAAATGCTTAGGGAATAAAGAGATTTTCTTTTCTCTAAGAATAATTAACAACCAACAATCCTTTGGCATTCAATCATCTGAGGCATATTCAATCACACCTCTCCAATTCCTAGTGTTTTATTCTCATAGACAGACATAGAGACCCTAGGAAATTTATAGGATATCTCCGTGTGTGTGTGTGTGTGTGTGTGTGTGTGTGTGTGTGTGTGTGTTAGCTGGGAAGAGAGTGATTATATGAAAATAAGAGCAGATAGAATGTTCCATGAGTGAGTGAGAAAGGGTTTCCGGCTTGAAGTAGTGAGGCCTGCATGGGGCTTCAGCAAGGGGAGAAAGGCTGACAAGACCCTCGGGGAGGCACAGGAGAAGAGACTGGAAGGGACAACACAACTCCATATGGTGCATACAAAGCAGCCCCCCCCCTTTTCCCTCAGAACTTTGTTAAACATGCCTGCTGTATGCCACTGCTTTGTGGGGTGGACCTTGTTTGGGGCTGATGTGAAAGACAGGTCAAGTCCTATTTCAAGATTGGCATGATATGGAAAGAAACTGCCTGCCACAGGGAGAGGATATGAGAAACATGATGCCAGGGTGTCTGTCTCCACCAAAAGCGTTATTATCCCCGAATCATAAACTTCTGCCCCTTCCTACTTCTCTCTCCCTCCTCTATTTTCTCCATAACCAGGTGGTATAAAACACAGAGGGGGTGTTTTATAGACGACCATCTTAGGGTCAGTCTACATGATAGAGCTAACTCTTGTCCATCTCTGGAGACACAAGGCAAGGAGAACTAAGAGGCATGAATCGAAAGGGACTGGAGGACCTCAGCAGGACCTGCTGTAGAAACACTTGGACACTTTTGAGCCTATACATGAGAAATCTCTGTAGACGGATCAGTGCTTGAGTGGGAGTGGGTACAATGGGACAGCAAGAGTTCAATGTGGCCTGACTTCATAAGGTGAGGGGGTGAAAACAGCAGGACAGCATTACGACAGCACACCATTGTATAGAGGTGCCTGGGTGGAGTTACACTGGACCCTCTCCAACCAGCTCTGGAGTTGTTAGTGTAATTTGTTAGAGAACACAGAAACTAAGCCATACCCACGGATTTAGTCCCCTGAATCTTTGAGTTTCTTTTGCAAGTGAATGTCCCCGCAGTTACAGTTGTACAGATTTAGGCTGTCACACAAGCCTGCGGGCTGGACAAATCAGTATAGGCTCTGCTGATGCCAGGGAGCTGGCGTCTGCATTGATGGGACATAGGGAAGGAAATTCCTGCCTGTTAGGAATGAAATACCTATTTTATCTTGGAGATTACTTGACCAAGCTCCATCTGCTAAGATGCTTCCAGATTTTAAGCCACGGAAAATGATCCGGTGAGTGCTTTTGATGTCTAAACTGGATGGAGACTGTTCTTAGGTCATGCCCTTTTTTTGCTGCAGTTGGAAGTACAAACTGATCTTGCATGGATGCCTAAAAAATTTATAGCAATCATACAATATGGATCAAGCGGGCTACAATGGTGGGAACTTTTCTTCCATAAATGTCAGGGACAATATCGAGAAATGTCATTTTTCTTCTGATAATGCAGTTGTACAAGAACAATAAAATGCAGTTTTAAGCAATCATATGGCATAAAACAAAAATCTGTCTGACTATGCCAAAAGAAATTAGTCTTCTGACGTTAAAGTCCAATCTTAGAGGTAACGTATACAAATCAAAATAGAAAACGACACAAGACTCGGGACTGGGCAAAGCAACTCCATTTAGGCCATGTAAAGACACTGCTGCTTTCCTTCCTTCCTTTCTAAAAAAGCTTCCTCCTGGCTCAGCCTAGAAGCAGATCTTATGCCTTCAGAAAGGGCTTTACGTAGCTTGTCTCCACCACCTGCTGGATACACCCCCTCACACCCCTGGTTCTTTTCCCTCCAGCCCCTCCCCTCTGAGGTGTCTTTCCACATGGATACCGCTGAGGAAGTAATCACTAAGGAAAACAGCTAAAAAAGGCCCCCAGAAGGGTCTTGTTAGCTCCCACTCTCCTACACCAAGCCAGGCTTTCCAATGGACATGTGTGTCTGAGAAGCAATTTCATAGTTGAGAGGCTTTCTATGTAAAGCTGCTGCAGCGAGGTCAGCTGCTTTTGTGCAAGCTCACCACTGAGCAGCTTCTAGGGGCCTTCGAGGAGCCAGTGTGCTAGAGTCACACCACAGAGTTTGACTTGACCTCCCCACTCCAGCTCTTCCCAGAAAGCCAAGCTACCGCGGACACCTTCATGCAGCGGGGAAAGATCAGTTACAAAAAAAAAAAAAAAAAAATCAATAAAGAAAATAACATTCTTTCCCAAAGACAGGGTGCAAAGTATGTTTAGTCTGGTTCAAGTATGAGTTCCCGCAGCCATGAAGGAAGGTAGGTGTTTCATTAATCAGAGGGGAACCAGGTTGGAGAGATCCCGCCTCCTCCTCCTTGCGGGATCAAGCACCGCTCCACTAGGTGTACTGCTGCCATCTAGCGGTGAGAAGGAGAACAAACTGCAGATGTAAACCAGGGAGAGGTGAGCAGAGCTGCCAGCCAATTTTCCAAGACCTTTCCAACCAGGACAGGCAGATGGGATGCAGAGATGGGATAGGTGGGCATGTGCTAGCGTGACATGATAAGCTAGCTGGTTCTCTTTGCCCCAGAGCACTTGTCCTACTGTCCTTGTATGTTGCTACTCAATCTGGCTAGTTTAGAGTAGGGCACCCCATCCTCACCCTGTTTGATGCATTTGTGCGTGGATTTTAAAGACTCAAGCTCCACTGAATTGTCCAACTGGCCTGGTTGTGGACTTGTCAACCTCAGTTGCCCATAAACGTCCCTTCGTCCTCCCTGCCCTCTGAGAGGAACAACTTACTCGGCCGCCCACTGGATGAGATCCGAGGGCTGAGTCCAAATAGCGGCTTTGGTAAACTGCTTCAGCAGTTCTGGCAGCTCCGGTGGAATGCATACTTGCTTGTCTGTCTGAGGCATTGACTGCGTGACCTACCACAGGACAAAGCAGAACACGGGAATTTCATTTGAGTCACAAGCAATCGTGAATCATAAGAAAGCAATCTGGAATACGAGATCTCCCAGACCCTACATAGCACTCATTTCGGAGGTTCTACTAGCCCAGAAGACAGATGCAGTCTGGAAAGTGGAGTACTCATTAATCCTTACATCGTGCTGTAAATAATTATGCCCTTTATATGAAAACACACACACACACACACACACACACACACACACACACACACACACACACTTAAAAAAATAGAGACTAGCAAAAATAAACAAATCATGTCATACCCAAATATTGGATATTTTCTCCTGAAAAAATTTTCAACCTTAATACATATGTGTGTGCATGCATAAATAAAAGATTGGACTACACAAAGTCATTTAATTATGTAGCACTGAACCACGAGTGTCTTTCCCATGCCTCTTCAACTGTCCACTGGATGAGAGCTGTAGCAAAACTGGCTCCATGAACCCTCCTCTGTAGGTTAGTTCCTTGACTAGGTTACTTCCAAGTCAAGGTTGTACCACTCTATGTACTTGTGTGTTCTTGTCTACTCTAACATTTTTCATGTGCAAAGTTCCGGGGTATAAGGAGACAAACCCCAAAAATCTACAGATGGAATACGCTTCTCTCTATAAATAAACAATGGACTCAATGTCTCTGAAAGAGACGGAGTCAAAAGGTTGAAATGTCTCAGCTTCAGAACACCTGCATGGTAGACAAATCTCACTGGGGAACCTTTTACATTGCCTTGCTGGGCTTGCAGTAAAGTGAGGGAAATCTTCAGGTGCCAAATCAAGTTGTAGCAGGGCCCCAGACCTTAGTAGGCTCCCAGACCTTAGAACAACTGATTCCATGATGGAAATACCATCCACACTGTAAAACTCAGCATATAGATGGCACCACCTGCCCAAACTAAAAGTCCCAATTCATCAAAGTCCATATAGTTCTGAGATAGTCTCTAAATGTTCTAACCTTGCCTTTTAGTTTCAGTAGGTTCTGCTTCTCGCTAACTGTTCTTATTAACTGAAGTATATCAAGCCAGGACATGGTTTTTGTGCTTAAAAGCTGTCCCCAAGAAAGGCTCAGGGCTACACTGGGATCCCAAATACCCAGTGTCGTTGCTGCCTGGCTAATAAAGACTTTCTATTGGTTTAAACCCATGTCCAAGCAGTCTTCTCTGGTAGATACCCCACCACACAAGTGACACAGAACTCAGAAAGAGGGACACATGAAGAATTTGAGCTGACCTGGAGATAAATGTGGTTGGAAAGAACTCAAATCTGGGCTATGAATGGTAGTGTAAGGAGGGGAGACTTCAGAGTTTGGCCCACCAAATACAAATGACTGAACAAAAAGCTACCCCACTCTCCACCCCCACACTTGAAAAATCCCATAAAAGACACTATCTTTGGTGTGGGTGGAAAGGATAACATCTTTTGTGTGAGAACGCAGACTGGAAACAGCTGCCTGTGTGTGTAGGGATACACACTGAGAGTTGTCTCGATTGATTGTTGTGGAGAGAGAAATAGCCTCAAGAGTGTGAAGTCACAGGCATGTTCAAAGTTTAGATCTATGCCGACAATGCCTAGTGGAAAACCCCAAGAGGAAAAAAGACTGTGGTCTTAGCTTGGTGGTATCCCACTACTTTTTATTTTTCTTTTCTTTTATATTTTATATTAGGGGATAATGTTTAAATTTAGACCTCATTAAAAGCCAACTATGCATACATTTTACTAACACTTTTAACAAGTTAATATAAAAATAAAAGTCATAAAAGTAACCACTAAATATGTAAAAAGGGAAAACAGAATCTAAGTACACAAATAGCAACCCCCCCCCCAAAAAAAAAACCCAAACCTCATTAATCAATCCAAAACAAGGCAAAATATGAGGAGGGGAGGAAGCCTAGGCAACATGGACCAATAAGACAGCTGAAAAGAATCCATACTTATCCCTAGCCACAATAAAAGGCCTTCAGTGTGCCAGTCAGACATAGACATCATCAGACCAGGTCTTTAAACTCTAGGTAGGGTCAGTCATATCTGAAAAAGCCCACAGAGACATGGAAAGATGGAAGTGAAAAGATGTAGCAAAGAAACAGCCAACCATGCCATAGTTGGTTCAGATGCTACCACTGACAAGAGAGACTTCAAGGCAAGCCACTCCAGGAGAAAGATTTCCTGTGTCAGGGTAAAGGCTTTCTTTGGCTATGGCATCCCAGTGCCGTTCTCCCTGAGCATGGAGATACATCACCATGGGGGAGTCTCACGGTACCCAAGGGAAACCAGGACACTGGGGTCCCCTAAATATTGTAGTAATGACTAGGGGTGATAAATATCAACCTAGACTTGGTAATTTTCCTGTTTGAAGAGAGAGAGAGAGTGATGTTATCAGGAAGATACAAGAGGGGTCTTGAGACTATTAGCAACATTCCAGGTTAAGTCAGATGGTAACTGCCTAGATATTTCATTGTCTTTATAGTTATATTTATATTATACATTTTATTTCTTATGTATAAACAGTGCTTTCCAAAGCTACGGCTGCAAGCTGTTTTTGTTTTGTTTTGAGACAGGGTCTCATGTATCAGGCTGGCCCTGAACAAACTTGTAGCGAGAATGACTTTAAGCCCAATCAGTCTTCCTGTTTCCACCTCCAATTGCTGGGATTACAGATATTAGCCACCAAATGCAGCACTGTAGATTGTTTTTTGATGACTTTTCAACCCATTTTATTTAGCAAAAAACAGTGCCTCATATTGCTTACTTTATTTGTGGGCATCTTAATTTATTCTGGTAAGAATCATAGCAGCTGATTTGCCATTTTAATCATTTTCAGTATACAGTTCAATGGCATTACAGAATCCACACTGCTGTATAGTCAGCAACACCACCCATTTCCAGAGCTCATGATCACCAATGGAAACTCTACGATTGAACAGAAAGACCTAGTCCAACTTTCTTCTCATTGCCACTGACAACCAAGTCTATCTTCTTCTCATCCTGTGAATTTGACTACCTTTAGGAATCTTATGTTCACAAATTATATGTATTTGTCCTTATGGATCTGGCTTATTTCATTTTGTATAATGTCTTTGAACTTTCATGCATGTTGTAGTATGTGCCAGAATCTCCATCCTTTTAAGGCTTGCGTAACATTCCATAAATATGTCCTCCTTTTTGGTTACTTTGCTTATGCATTTATCTATCAACAGGCATTTATAATAGGCTGTTGCCATCTTTCAGCTATTTAAATAATGCTGCTATGAACATGAGTACACAATATCTAATTGTTTCCTGCTTTCAGCTTTTGGGTAGATAACCAGAGGCAGAATTGCTGGGTCATGGTAAGTTCAACTACATTTTTTGAAGAACCAAGAAATTGCTTTCTGTAGTGGTTACACCATTTTACTGTCTTTACATACTTTAATAGGATTTTTTTTTTTTTGTTACCATGACCAAGGCAACTCTTATAGAGAAAAACATTGGAGGCTGGCTCACAGTTTCAGAGGTTTAGTCATTACATCATGGCGGGAAGCACAGCAGCATGCAGGCAGACATGATGCTGGAGGAGCCAAGAGTTCTACATCTTGATCAGAAACTGGACTCCACACTGGGCGGAGCTTGAGCATAGGAGACCTCAAAGCCTGCCCCCACAGTGACACACTTCCTCTAACCAGGCCACATCTCCAAATAGTGCCATTCCCCACGGGGCCAAGCACTCAAACATGTAAGCCTATGGGAGCCAATACCTACTCAAACAAACACACCTTTCTTTTTCCTTGTCCCTTGGGAGCTTTCTGCAGCTTGAACTGCCTCCCTTTCTTCTATTCAAACCCTACACAACCTCAGAGTTCATTTTGAGACCCTACTGAGCTTTCCTAGAAAACCTGGGTAGCAGCAAATATTGTTGGCAATGGACATTTTGCATCAAGTCCCTTTCTGCCTCTTTTATTTGCCAAAGCAGAGCTCCTTACAGTTACTGTGGAAGATGGGTAACAGGTGTACAGCAAGAGAGTGATGGTTGTAAACAGTTTATAGTGGTACAAACTTTACAACCATTTACAAGCGTACAGTAGTTGAATTTGGATGCTGTTTGGCACAGTCAATAAACTTTCAGGTTTCAGTACTTCTTGTTTGTTTGTGCTTCAAGTTTTATGGATAACACCTGCCACCAGGCAAACACACAGGGCTTTCCCTGTCGTGCAAGAGAATAAAACCATTCCTGTAAATCTGATTTTTGCTTTGATTGTGATATATTTATTATCACAGTGTCAATCTTTGTACATATGTTTCAACATTTAAAAAAAATTGTCCTTAAATTGTCACATTATTCTTTGCAACCAAGTATAAGCTTCTATAAATTATCATTATCTGTCTCTAATAAAATTTACCTTTGTTCATTTATGACCAAATCATATCCTTTTTCTAGGCTTTTTGTTCTGGGGATCAAACACAGGGTCTTGCATATGAAAGCCTCGTCTCCACCACCGAGCTTCATGCCCAGCCCTTGGGCTTTGACACGAGATCACACTGAATAGCCTAGATTGGCCGTAACCTCAAGATCCTTCTGTTTCTACTTCCAAGTGCCAAGATTTCAGAACCATCATGCCTGGCTATTTTGGCTTTTGATTTTAATCTCATATCAGATACTTAATTTATTTTTTAAATAATGACCTTTTTTTGCTTATAGAAATTACAAAGAGTGTTTACTTCTAAAAACAAAAATTAAAAAAATCAATTCAATAAATCCACTATTTTGACATCTTAAAAAACTTCAAAGTAATTTGATTATATAGTTCTTGAAATAAATACTTATATTAAAATATTACCATTTTAATCATTACATTCAACATTCCCTAAATTTTCCAAATGCTCAAATTGTCAAAAACTTTGACTTGACTTTCTTTGCAAATTGATTTGCTGCAGCCCAAAGCCTAAGTCTCCTTGAGTGCCCCACATACCCTATTTCCTGCTGTAAACAATAATCTTGGGCTTGGAGACAAAACTTATCAGTAGGGCACTTGCCTAGCCGGTGCAAGACTCTGGGTTTGGTCTTCAGCTCAAAAAAAAAAAAAAAAGAATATTCTTAAATAGTATAAATTTTACTAATCAGCTCAGCACTATTTAACACTCACAAACCATTCAGCAATTGAAACATAATTCATTTAGGAATACACAGAGAATTATTTTAAATTTGTACTCTTTGTATAATTTTTGTAAGCCTAAATGCCTGGGAAATTCAGCCAATGAACAAAATTATGCCAGGTAAATTATGCTGAGGCCTTAATAGAAACTTTTTAAATAATAAAATGTCTCTTGTGAATGAATGCTTCTTTATTGGTGGGCACAGGTACCACGGTGCACCTGTAGAGGGTCAGAGGCCAACTTGATGGTGTTGGTTCCCTTTTTTGATCATGTGGGTCCCTAGGATTGAACTCAGATCCTCAGGCTTGGCAGCAAGTGCCTTTGCTGACTGAACCATCTTGCCAGCCTCCAAAAGATCAAGCTTCTGTTTTAAAAAATTACTGTGTGTGTGTGCAATTTTGTACATTTTTCTATTGTTTGAGAACTTCATACATGTGTGTAGTGTAATGTGTTTTGATCAATTCTACTCCCTCTCCTTCCCCTCCAATCCATTCCCACCCCCACTTTCCCTCCCAAATGCTTTTGTTAATAGTTTAAGTCTATCAGCATTTACTATTTTAGAAATCAAAACTGAGAAACTTAACATATTTAAAACAGAAATAAATCTCTTAGATGTTAATGTAGACAGCATATTTCTATAAAAAATAACTATGATTTTATGGAGGAATCTTGAGAACACTGATACTGTTTACCTTTTCTCTCCCAAATATCTTGATGTCTGGCTTAATAAAGATAGTTACTTTTTTTTTAATACTTTATTTTTTTTTCTTCAAGTTACATCTCAGTCACAAACCCCTCCCTATTCCCCCTTCCTATCCCGCCCTTCCAACCTCTTCCCCCCAGAAGTTTCCCCTTTCAGTCCAACAGATGGTTCCTTCTCTTATAACAGTAAATATTATACAAAACAACAGATATAAATATGCCACATTTATGAGAGTTAAATGGCCCAGTATACCTTCCCAATGTCCAGTTTATACATATTTGGCCCCTGACTTTAACATTCTACTATCTAACCATCTCCATGAGTTTAAAGGTCTATATCTGACTCAACATTCATACTAACTTGCAACACACTTTTAAGAGTATCTT
>CAJQZJ010000531.1:1952952-1967991 GCA_907164525.1 Lophiomys imhausi | reverse complement strand
ACACACACACACACACACACACACACACACACACACACACACACACAAGATTGGAAATCTACAACTTGCTCTGCTTTCTTTCTCTTGGAGAAGCGAGTCCCTGCAAGGACTATGCAAAACACTCAGTTCAGACCCCACCCGAGTTGGCAGCTGGCATCAGGAAAGAGGACAGTTTACACCATAAATTCTCCGATATCTTTACAGTGCTTTTTAGAACACATTTTCAGTGGGGGCTGACAAGACAGTTCAGCAGTAAAAGGATTGATACACAAGCCCGAACCTCAGTTTGATGCTCAGAAATCACATAAAGACGAAAGGAGAAAGCTGACTTCACAAAGGTGTGTTCTGACCTACCTCCGTGTGCACACCATGATATGAGAACGGGTAGGCGTGCACACTAAATTAAAACAATTTAAACAGTTTTTTAAAAAAAATATTTTGTTTTCATTTGAGAGTTGAACTCCTAGAGTTTACCATGTACTAGCTGGGAGATAGATGGCACACTTTCATGACTGTAACCTGCTGCTGTAATCTCTATGCTGATGATTCCCAGGTAATTGTAAATCCCCCATCTTACCCATGGCAGGATTCTCTTACCTCATAAAAGCATGGACAGGCTTCTCTTACCCTCCCAATTGCCCTGCCTTTAGATATCATGGCCATTTTAGGTTCATCTTTTTCTTTCGGTTCCCATTTTTATCCAGTGTACTTAACTTTCTCCAGTTAGGAGAATAAAAACAAGCATCTTTTCAAACAGCCATAGAGAGGCTCAAATTCTAATATAGTTCAGTGGCATCAATGTGTAACTTATAGGATGGAGGTATAAGGGGTAAATGGTGCACAGGTCCGGCTGCTCTGAGCCAAGACTTCAGTCTATTTCATAGCTCTACACACTGCAGCTACCATGCTCTCCTTGAAGGAGCTAATTAATAGTCAGGGATTTTTCTCTAGGACAGCCCCAAATTAAAAAAAAAAAGTTTTCCTGCTCTCACAAATAGCTAAGGTATCCTGGATAATCTCACTGGCATCACGGAAAGTTCATTCTTACCTTAGAGTAGAACAGAAGTCATTTGTCAGAGCAGGTCTTAATTTTATGCCCAGATTTTTTGTTTTTTTTTTTTTTTTTGTAATGGTCTTTTAAAGCACATTCTAAACAGTTGCTACACATGAAGGACCACTCAGAAAAGGGCAGTCGTAGTGCGGCCACTGCAAATTCTTCTTCTCATTTAGTCCTCACAAGAACCGAAGGGTAAATATGTTCTAATGTTAACAATTTTCCAGTGCCGGGAAACTAAGGCTTAGTGTCAGATCAACTTTCTTTCTTTTTTTTTTTTTAATTTTTGAGATAGGGTTTCTCTGTGTAGCCCTGGCTGTCATGCAACTTATTCTGTAGACCAGGCTGGCCTCGAACAGAGATCCCTGCCTCTTCTTCCTCAATGCTGGGATTAAAAGTGTGTGCCACTACACCAGGCCCATGGAAGTATTCTTTATCTTTTGAGTTAACTATAGAAATACTTAACACCATTCCAATCCCTGGTATAATTGTAGCAATCTTAATTCAGAGACTTGAAGTATAGGAACCAACGCTCTCTGGTGAATGCCCAATAGTTTTCAATACATGATCAGGGCTATGTTTTTCTCCTGTTTCCATTACCTTTTTCCATATTTATAACATTGTACTTTTCTTTTCTAACATAACACATACAGCTACAGCCCTTTATAACGAGGTGCAGCCTAACACCCCAATGGCAGTTGCTAGAATAGGACTCCAGATATGGACATAGCTTTAATGATTTGGTCCTGGGAAAATCATCAACCCATTCAAACTTTGTGTGTTTTCTTGGAATTAGAGTGAGCCCTGGAATACAGAAATAAATAGGCCATACATATCTAATTCACAAATTAGTGCAAGGAGTGGAAAGGAAGATCAGTGATTAAAATAGGGTAGAATAAATGACAAGGAACCCGTACTAGAGAGAACAGGGGAGTCGGTTAGAAGATAGTTTCCAAAGACTGGTGGTGATATTTGAACTGAGATTTAGGGAAGCCTGGAATGTTTATTGCTACGTTCCTATCAGAACAGTCTCAAATAGAGGGCAATTGTTCAGTGAACACATTTACTGTGAGAGAAGAGGGATTTCATGGGACCAAGAAGACAAAAAGCTTGGAGGTTTTAGAAACAGGTGAATTCAGTAATTAATCATGGGGGTAAAGTGGATGAAAGGGGAAAGGTTGGGTTCTAATGCTGGATGTGTTGCTCAGGATCTGAATACAAAAGCCCTTCTAAAGGCATTGTACCTTAAAAGTATAGAGAGCCACTAGATGATTTATGTACCAAGACCACACAAGCAGACTCTGCTGTTGGCTTGGTACACAGATCATCAAATCATTGTCTCTCCACTCCAAAGTCATCCTTCACTGCTGAGGGAAAAAAAAAATGGGAAGTAGATCCTTTAAATTTTTTCCCTCTACCAGTTGTCTCATGTTAAGCTTTGTCTGTACGGAGCACTGGAGATGGGCTTGGGAGGAGGCAGCCATTTTTCTTGAAGGTTCAGGAGTGCTCTCCTTTCTGGATTTTAGGAACCCAAAGTGTCTCCCGCTCTGGACTCTGTAGCACAGAGTCCCTAGCATCTGGTTCTTGCTCTATGCCATCTCTTGTATGCCCCAGTGCTTCAGTAAATGTCTATGGTACCCATAGCTGACATTTTTGTTTCTGCTATGGTTTGATAACTCTCAAAGTCTGTGTGTTAAAGACTTGGTCCCCAGGGGATGCTGCTGAGAGGTGACTGAACTTTAGAGAGGTTTAGGAGATTCCTTGGTTATTGGGAGCATGCCTCCAGCAGATCACGGGATCTTAGATTCTTCCTTATCTCTTTGCTTCCTGGCTCAGGGGAGAAGGGGCTTTGATCTGCCACAATTCTCCATCTTCACTTTATTATGTGTTCCTATTGCCAGAGGACAAAATTAATGGGGCCAACTGATCTTGGCTTTGGATCTACCACAACTGTGATCCAAAGTAAGTTTTTTCTCTTTATAAGTTAATTGCCTCAGGCACTTTGTTATAGTGACATAAAACTGACTCACACATCCTGGCACCTTCTTGGGAAGCTCAGAGTAGAATGCTACCAGTGAGTCACCTTCTAATAGACTCTCTGGCATCCCAAAGAGTCAATTCTGTCTGAGTGGCATCCCAGAAGTTTCTCTGCCCTCCAGTGAAATGTGGCTGCAACCCTCTACAGCAAGCTCTGGGATCAGTCTTTTCCTGGAATGGTTTAAAGCTGCTCCTTAGTTGTGTTCCCTGAATACTCCAGTTCTGTCTGTCTCATTCTAGCCAACTTTCCACCCATTCAAGCCCATTACTGTTAAAAAAATTTTTGTTGCTGTTGTTGTTGTTGAATCTTCTTTGTTAAAATTACTTGGTATTATTTCTCTTTGTTGCACTCGGAAGCACACTGGTCAATAGGTTCACGAGTGAACTAGAGAGTGGAATAGGGGCTTCAGACAGGAAGCCTGAATAGGAGAACCTGGCAGGTTCTTGGGGGCAAGTTGAAGCTTTCGTGTCTCTCAAAAGTAGGGATGGACTGGAAGCAGACATCTAGGAAACTGGATATAGAGGATTGGCAGGAGGTAGGGGAGAAGGGTGAGGAGAGAAGAAGGGTCTAGAATAACTCAGTTTTCAAGCCTGGATGAGAGGGTAGGTAGTGGTATTACCTTTGTAGAAATCTCCAGCCCAGCAAGAGAAGTGTGGGACAAAACTCCTGCACTGTTACTCTGAGGAGTTCCACACACTTTTGAATCACAAAGCTTTGGAATCTCAGATTCTTTGGCAATCAGGCTCAACTTCTTGGCCTTTGAGCATTATGACCTAATTTATTCAGGTTCTTTTTTTTTTTTTTTTTTAAATAGGGGAATGGTCCATGCCATCTTCCTATTGCAGTATTCCAACCTTTTATAATGTTCTTTTCCATTCTTAAAGCTCTTGGTTTGGACAGACTCTCTTCAATTATACATTCCAGGGCTCACCTCCAATTCTTACAATCCAATAAATGCCCGATTAAGGGAAACCTTCACGTCTCCCAGAGGAGATCAGCAAGCCAACTCCTACTTGCTAAGTGCTAAAGAATACAGGTTTGTGAAGTATCTCCTGTGGGCTTGTTTCTGGAATTTCATTTGGTTTTATTGGTGTGGTCTAAGGGTTCAGTTACAGAAAGGAAAGGCTCCATACACCAGAAACTCAGAGTTGTTTTCTATGAACAGCTCTTGGAACTCAGGACCAAAGCCCCTGTACATCCTTGTTGATTTGGAATAGGGAATGGTGGGACTTGGGATGGACAGTTACTCTGGCTTGGAATATACTTCCTACTTTAGTAAACAGGCTGATTCCTTCCTCTGAGCTCAGCGTAATTCTCCCCTGACCTCCAAGCCAGATCCATTACAGCCATTCAGTGACACTTTGTTCAAAGTTGACATGATTTGTATGATTCTTTGGTTAGTATATTTCTTCTCTATCCATTGTAAACCCCAGGGCAGGCTTGGTCAGTAGTTTGCTCATGATAGAATTCCAGTGTCAGCCTAATGTCTGGAGCACATAGCTCGGCAGTTACTGGTAAAAATGAATGAGCGGTACTGGTTTATGGTGTGTCAGTCACATCAGTCAGTACCCACAACGATCCTTCCAAATGTATTCTTACACCCATTTTACAAACAGAAAAGTAGAGGGGGCTCACTAGATCCCATTGTGTTTCCAAGCTACAGCACACAGTATTAAAAGACATCAAAATAGTAGTTCCAGCCCCCCCCCCCCATCACTCAATTTGGCCAGAAAGCAATACTTCCCCACTTAAAGATCTCGGTAGGCCCTTTTTCTGTTCTGTGGGCAAGGAACAGTTGGGAATCCAGGTGGGTCCCTGTCCCGTGAGGCCCTGGAATAGCCAGAGCGCCTCCTCTCTTTCAACCTCCCCTCAGGGTTGCTACCTTAGGTTGGTTCTCAAAGGGGCTCTCCGGCTTCTGGGGCTTCTGGCGACTCCTCCTCTCGCCTGGTATCAGGCGGGAGGTGTGGGGAGAGGTCCAGGACCTCAGACCCTTGGTGGAGGGAGAGCACAGAGACCTGCTAGGGTGGGACCACAAGCGCCACCTAGGGCTTTGTTAGCTAGGTACCTTGCTGGGCAACTTTGCTGCCAGCCCACCAGGGATCAGGGACACTATGTGATGTCACAGACCACCCAGCATCCAGAGTTTGCGGGTGGGAGGATGCTAAAGGCCTGGGAGGGACAGCGGTAGTAGAGAGCCCATCAGGATGAGGTAGGCTTTAGGAGTCCTGGGCAGATGAGTAGGGTTAAAGAGCAGAAGTGGCAGGTGAGAGGAACCCCTGTGGGACACAGCAAGCACTGCCATTTGTGCCGGGCCATATTGTGAGGGGCCAATTGCTGGGTCAGTTAAGGCATTGACTCGGTTCACCCTTTTGGCCACCTTTGCCTCCACATTCTCAGATGAGATGACTTAGGCATTAAGCAGCTTGTCCAAGAAGAGAATCAGTTATGATAGGTCCAGGCTACATCCAGATTCCTCCCTCCTAACCCCTGCCATACTAAGAAAGGGGATGGAGCTAGAATGTAGGATCAGAAAATAGGATCAGAGCCCAGAATGCTTGGGGACACAGAGCAAGAAGGAATATGTATTCTCTCTGCAGAGTGTGGTCATATGTGATTGGTGCTTTTACACACACACAAAGGCAATGACGTCTCTGAGTACCTTTGAAGGGAGGGCTCACCTTTACTTTAGGGAATAAGCATCAGGCTAAAAGTTGAAGGTTACTTGTGTATGGTTAGATCCCTGGCAGTAGGCCCAAATCCTACTCTGGGTCTTTTGATGTCAAGATGATAATTTTTTAGAGGCAAGCAAAGACTCACTATGGTCTGCTACCCCCTTTGTCACTTCACATACATTTTTAAGGGTCTGGTCACAACCATCCAATCTACCAGCCTGTTTACCCAGTAGTGTGCATTAGTCAGACTCAATGAATTCCTTCACCCAGGGCCTTCTAAGGTTTCTGTAGTTGTGGGATGAAAGCTGTTGTCTTTCACCTTCAAGCAATTTCAAGCCTCAGTGAGCAAGAGGGGTTTTGGTTTATGTATGCAGAGGGCCTCTCATAGCCTGCTGCCATCCATTTGCAAAGGGCCCTCTTCTTGCTATTTGTCAGAATCCTGCAGGTGCTTGCATACCTGGATGATGTGGGGAGTCACCCACAGGCAAGTGATGAAAGAAATTAATCACTGGCTATCTCCTGCCTTCTCAAGGCCTTGGTGGAGGGACATTCAGTTGGGATAGGGCCCTGACTACCAGCATGGGAGAAACTAGGGGAGGTTGGAGATTGGCAAGTGTGTCTTTCAGGAGGAAAAAGAAAGGATCTGGGGAAGCCTATTTGATGTCTCCTAGGCTCTGGTCACTGAGGTCTGTTGTGTACATGCATACGTGAAGATGTACAGGTCTCTTTCTTCAGCGTGAAGAATACAGGAGTGAATCATGATTTTCACACAGAAGGGGGCTTATCAGACAAAGCGGTAGCCACCTCGGGATGGGATATGATAAAACCTGAATTTTAGTGTGCCAGATGAAATATAAGAAGAGGAATCTCAAAATGCTGTCCAGAGCAGTCTGATCTCTCTGTCTGTAGGAGGTGAGGCTGAGAGCCAGGTCTGTCAATCAATACATGTAATAGAATGAGTACAGCAAAGAGCCAGTGGTGACAAAATTCAGGGAAGTTGCTTTCCTCTAAGAGAGGCAGATGAGGGAGAGGCTTGGAGTGGGTGGTAGGTTCATGGGCACTCAATATTTCAGAAGGAAAACCAGCCAAGTGCGTTATGCCCATTCCTTCTGTCTTCTTGTGGCCCCGAGAGTTAACTGTACCTTTCTCATCCCCATTTTTCCTCACCGCTAAATCTTGACAGTCTACAAACATGGTCTAATTTCCCCTACTCCCTTCCCCTCCGTTCTCACCCCATCTTTCTTTCCATCTGTGTCATTGGAAGGTGGCTGCACACTGCTCTCTCCCGTTCTCTTTTTTATTTACTTGACTTAGGCTTTTTCATCCTCACCAGTGCGTCCAAACTGCACCTGCTGGGTCTCCTGACCCCACGTTAAACTAAGCCCGTTTCTGAGCCTTGGCTCTCCCTATCATCGGACCCCATCATTTGCTCTCTCATCTCTGAGATTGTTTCTCTCCTGGGCTTCCAGAACATATCCTGCTCACGCTCTCCTTCCCTGTTGCCTTAATCTGAGAGTGGCCCGGGACTGATCCTTGGAGTTCCCCACCTGTAATCCCTCTTTCTTTATCTCCCCCAGTCTCATGTTTTAGACGCCAAATTTAGGTCTCCCGCCTGAGCCCCTCCTTAAGCTCCTCATTAGAGCATTCAGCTGTCTTCTTGAGCCCACCACTGACTGATCTTCTTCCCTGATTTAACATGTCTGGACCTCATGTCCCACATTCCTTTCCAACCCAGCTCCTTCCGTCTTTTCACACCAGCAATGGTAATGTGGCCCGTCTGGTGGTTCAGGCTCAAGCTCATGGCTTTAGCCCCTGAATGCTAGTCTCTCATAGTTTATATCCAATCTGAGAGAATTCTCTCTGATCTGTTTGCAAAAGTCACCCCCAACCTGACCATGCCACCTCCAGAGCCCTTCTCTCAGCAAACTGCCCCATCTGTACTACTGCAATGGCGTCCTACAACAATTCCCTTTTTCTGTCCTTGTGCTTCTGTGGCTTCCAGCACTGTCCTTTGAACGCCAAAGACTGACAGCGCCATTCCTCTCCTCAGACCCTTCAGCGACTCCTTCTTTACTCAGAGTAAAAGTCAAAGTGCCATTAGACTCCCCAAGCCCACCCTGCTCTCACTTCCTCCAGACACCCTGGCCACACTGTTTCTCAGAAAGGCCAGACTCATCCCTGCCTTGGAAATAGACTTGCATTTCCTCTGCTAGAACAGCAGCTTCTTCAGATCTCCACTTGGCTGTATTCCCCAACTCCTCAACTTGTCCCCAAAATTGCCTTAGGAAGGGATACCTCTGAGACCCCCATTTAAAAGGGAATACAGCATTCCTTTCAAGTTTTCCCTTACTTTACTCTCACCAAATGTTATTTAAAAAAACCTCACTTTATTAATTTTCTATATTACCCTATGGGAATATGTGGGACCTTTTTTGCTTTGTTTTGTTCATATTGTGTTTTGAGGCCTTGGAATATCCCTGAATGCAGTACAGGCACCATTAGTATTCATTGATTTAATGAGGCTCTCCCATTTTCCCTTCCTCCACTATTTTCTTCCATCCGTCCAAGAGGATGTTCTGGAAAATGATAGGCAAGTGTTTGTTCAGCTGGTCTCACTCACTGGTCTTAGGAACTAAAGCTTTACCCATCCCAGAAGTGACCAAAGGGAGAAGCCATGTGGTCTCTGTGCCACTGCCATCATAGCTGGACTATAACTATCAGCCATGATAGCCATGAGCTTAGAAAGGCTCCTCCTCCTACACGGTCCACCCACTGCTCACCTTTTCCAGGCCCTGCATGTACTACTTCATAGGAAGATGGGAGAGGGATTGTGTTACCTGCCTGCTTAGGTCACAGTGCGGCTGAGATTGGGCTGATGATGGATGAGTCCTAGTCAGGACCTTGGCTCAGGCCTAGCCTACATCTGGGTTTCAGCTGTGGAGGGCACCCATCCCTCTCCTCAGAGTTGATGCACCCTGTGTGTATTAACCCCACTTAAGGCACATTCATGTTCTTTTCCAAGTTTAGCAGTTTAAAACAACACAGGCTTGTCATCTCAGTACTTAAGGTGCAGGAGTCTAGGGAAAGGCTACTGATCCTCTCTAAGAGTCTTTCCGGGCTACCATCCAAGGGTCAGGTGTGTGTGATCTTTTTTTTTTTTTTAAACATTTTTTATTTATTTATTATGTATACAGTATTTGCTCTACATATATCTCCCTGGGCAGATCTCAATGTAGATGGCTGTGAGCCACCATGTGGTTGCTGGGAATTGAACTCAGGACCTTGGGAAGAACAGCCAGTGCTCTTAACCTCTGAGCCACCTCTCCAGCCCAGGTGTGTGTGATCTTAACTTGAGACTCCAGGTCCTTTTCCTGCTCACTGGCTGTTGGCAGAATTTTGTGGTTATAGACCAGATTTTTCCCCCCAGCTATTATTGATGAGAGTTTCCTCTTAGCTCCTGGAGTCACCCTCAGATCTTAGTGACTTGCTCTTCTCATAGAAGTCACAACCTGGCTGTTTTTGTTGTTTGTTTGTTGGTTTCCAGTCCTGCAGAGGCATCTTCTATTTCTTCTTGCCTTTTAAAAAGTCTCACATGAGTAAGTCAGGCCCACTGGAATGATCTTCCATTTGGTTAATTCAGAGTAGGTTGATTAGGCACCTTAATGACGTTTGGAAACTCCCTCCTTGGGCAAAAACTTAATCACAGGAGAGATGTTTCAATTCGTTCATGGATGCCACCATGCTCAAATGGATGACAACATGGTTGAATACATGCCACAGCCGGAAGAGCTGTGGCAGGGTCTGAGAATTTTGCCTACCATAGCATGGCAGGCTGACAAGAAGAGATAGGTCATCTTTCTCCAGAGAACCAGGACCTTCAAGACAACAAATACAGCCACTGCGATTGGTCCTGGATTGCCTTTTCTTCTTCATATCTCCCTGGGCAGCCTTTTCTTGAGACTCTTCTAGAACTACTTAGGGAAAGCAGAGTGATCCTCATAGGTGAACAGAGTTACCTAATCAGAATATGCTTAAGGTCCTGAAACGTGTGTGTGTGTGTGTGTGTGTGTGTGTGTGTGTGTGTGTGTGTATGCTAACTACTACAGTGGGGTGCAGGATATGGATGCGGCTCTTTATGGTTTTTTTCCCAGTTGATTTGACTCTCTGAAGAACTGCCCTGGCCTATGTGGCACATTTACTTATACTGGAAAAGGTAATCCTGAGGCAGACATGGCCCCTCAGTATGTGGCCTAGCAAGTGGGGCAGGAGCTGGACTTTATCCACTGCCATCCCTCAGAAAACTGCCTGCTTTTCCTGCCTCCAGACTTTCTATTTCTATCTAACATTATTCATCTTCTAAATATGCGCAATCCCTCCCCCACCCCAGGAAAAGAAAAGAACGAACAAAATAAAGTGAAACACCCTCTTCAGTGTTCTCTACCTTCCCTTTGTAAGGACTCAACTCATATCCTTTCCTCATGTGGAGAGAAGCTTTTCCAGCTGTCTCTGTATAGATTGTACGAATCTGCACCTTGGTACCTCCTCCCTTTTCACATCTCAGTCCTGTGTCCAGTGTCCCAGATTCCTAAGTCCACAGAAGATGTGTGATCTTTTCTCAGGCTAGCCTCAGACAATTCCAGTGTTCTAGTGAAGATATAGTAGTCCTCCTGCTACCTCTAAGAAGTCATCCTGACCTCCCTCCCTGTCCATAATTGAGTTTAGAGCACTTTCCTTTTTCCTGCTGGTCCCTCTGCTCCACACTGATCTAAGCCTTTAGCTTCTCACATCCACACTCACAGGTCACGTGAAGTACAACAGTCTTCTGGTCATGGTTCTTTTCCTTTCCTAGCGGTTCTCTATTGAGGGGTAGTTTTGTGTCCCTTTGGGTGATATATGATCCCATTTTTGGTTATCACAACTGACTTCAAGCTGCTATTAGCAAATAGTTGGCAGAGGCCATAGATGCTGATAACTGTCCTACAGAGCACAGGTTAGCCCTCCAAACAGTTATCAACTGGGTCAAGATGGAGAAACCGTGATCCTAAGTCCCTTCCTCCACCCCTCTTGATGCTACAGCCTGATTCTACTTAAGGAAATGTATTCTGCATATACTTCCCCCTCTCTCTCTATAAAAAAGTTCCCTTTCCCACATTTGCAAAAGCTACCTCTGCCCAAGATAGATTCCATCTTCCCTCTCATGCCAGTAAATCTTTCCATTCTTTTAAAGGCCATCCTGTGATCGCCATGCTGTGCTTTGGGCTGGTCCCCTTTGTCCAAGTCCACTCTCTAGTCATCTAGGTTGGGACCGTAGCTTCGGGGTTCTGATGGTCTTCAGTATCTGGTGGCTTTGGCTCATGGGAGGAGTCAGTAGGTGTTACTGTCCAGCTCTGACCCCGAGCCTCCTGCCTTGCAAGCCCAGCACCAGCTCCAACCTACCATCTCTTCTTCTACCCACCATTCACCTACCTTATGTACGTATCTACCGTCTGATAACTCTCCACTGTGCAGGCTGGGCTGGCCTCACATTCATTCTCCTCCAGCCTCAGTCTCTGGGGTATCGGGTTTACAAGTATGGGTCTCCACTCCAAGGGACATGTGATTCTTATGGGTCCCCAGAAGCACGGTTTCCTCAGGGGTTGTAGTTCAGTGGTTTTACCTATTGCTTGCTCTCTCGGGTCCAGGGTTGGGAACAAGTTCCCATAATTGCTGGTTCCTAGGCTTAGCACTGTGATCAGTTTGGTAAACTCTGCCAGTCCTCAGTAAATATTTTCTTAGTTAAATTTTATTTTTAAAATATTTACTTTATTTGTATGTGCATAAATTGTTTTGCCTGAATGTATGCTGATGTACCATATTTGTGTTTGGCGACTGCAGAGGCTAGAAGAGGGCACTGGATCCCCTGGAACTGGAGCTACAGATAGTTGAGGCCTCCACTCCAAGTTGTCTTGGTGCTGGGAATTGAACAGCCAGTACTCTTAACCACTGACTCATCTCTCTAGATTAGCTAAACTTTCTTAAGTGTAACATCTGCTTCTTTCTGAATCCTCGGGCTGTCACTGGAGAATTCTCTCTCCTCCTGGCTTCTAATTTAGAACTGGCTGTGGGGACCACTCCATTCAGTGTGTATGCCCTACAGTGTGGTGACTGATCTATTTGTGTCTACTATTGTCTGTGTTTCTACATTCTTTTGGCATAGTTCCACACTCAGCAAATGTTTACCAATGAAAATCATGAGTTTCCTAAGCAAAGTAAGTTTAAATGAATTCTTCTGTACTACATTTTTTTTTGAGGGGACCTAAACTTAGAGGCTTCCTTGATGGTTCAGAACTGGGCAAGTCCCAGGCCCTGTTATGTGAATTTTGCTGTTCAGTCGCTTGGTTTTGTTTAAGTTCTGGTGCCAGATGAAGTTCTGTGTATTTGTTGCTGAATAAGGAATTCTCATTAAAATGGATGCTTTCTGGATTGTCTGCCTCCCTGAAAATCAATACCTTCTTCCTCTAGGACTCTCTGCCTCACTGTCTTACTGCTGGTCTTCAGGGAGCAAATGTTCCACTTGTCCCATGTCTAAACCCTGGTGCTGTGCTGTGCCCAAGCATGTGCTTAATAAATGCCTCTTTGTCCCATGATTCACTTCAGTGAGTTTTTATTTAAATATTTAATGAAATAACATTGGTATAAGTGCCTCCTCAGTGATTCTTGGGAAAGTACAAGGATGTAATTAAACGGTTTGCATATTGTCCTTACTTATTTATAACTCTAATTTGAAAAGAACCGGAATTTTGAAAGGGGACATTTACACTTCACAAAAAGTATCTCCTATAGAACGAGGAGGAAATCACTCCTAGGAAAAGGGAGAAATGCCCAGCCACTGTCTAGAGTTACTGCTTCCGACCCGTCTGATGTGGTAATGGTTATTTGTAGGGGCAATTAAAACAGCAATTCTTCTGACCATTGCTAAATACAGTCCTATCTGTCTAATTCTGCTGTGGAGGTTTGAGTTCAACCCCATAACCCTAGTTATTTTCATGGGGGAAAAAATCCCTTTCAGGGTTTCCCTGTGCTGGAATGATGAGAGGGAGGGGAGGGATGGGAGGCATGTGGGTGTGCAATTCACCTGAATGAATTCACAGAAGAGCTTGTAAGCTCTGAAGCTGACAGATTTAAGTGACCAGGCCATGCTATGTTTTTCGGGGGTTCTAGGCACTTTTGTCCACATAGGTCTCCCTTTCATTAAGAATATAAAACATCATCTTTTATAACTGTGTTGTCATAGTGATAAATATATAAGTATTATGTATAAACACATTTTTTGTGGACCCCTAAATGTATTCTTTGTTCTGTAAGTACTGGTTCTCCTGTACCTAGTGAATGGGCTAGGCCTCTAAGAGAATATGGGAAAGAAAAGGTATCTTAGCCCCTTTAGCATGATTCAGGAAGACTTGGGCCCTCATCTGTGCTCAGTGACTCCTGGAATGGAAGGTTATGATCACAAGCAAGATGAATGAATGAGTGTATTCTTTCTCTGAGGATATCCCAGGTATGGGCTGCTTACTTCATAACCTGTCCTGGGGCACAAGGACTGTTCCATTTCACATATAGTGGGTGTGGAATGGGCCTGGATTTGCTCTTTTGCTGCTGGCTCAGATGTAGCAGTGGAAAGAAACATTTAAAAGAGTTTTTCAGATGATGAAAGTGATACTGGTTTGTTGTGCAATTTCGGAAAATATAAAAAGTTAAGGAGGTTTAACAAAACCCTCACTCTCTTCCCACCTACCTCCTCCAGTCCTATTTCCCAGAACCAATTGCTGCTTTAAGGAACAGTTCACACCCCTGGGAACCAGCCCCAGTGCCCATTGCTGGAGCTTCTATCTGCTGCTTCCTCAACTGGAAAATGCATGGATTCTACTGCAATGCCTCACCCAGCTGCAACACTCACTGAAAAGAACAGGCTGTAACATGTCTGTACAGTATGGTCTTAATGGTGTAGAAATGCCCGTTGATATGGGTAAAAGAATCAGGTAGTATGTCAACAGTGCTATTACATGTATCAGAATGGGAGAAGCTGGAGTTGGGGAGGGAGAGCATTTTTGGGGGATGGTAGTTTTTCATCAACACACAAACCTCCCACCCAAAGCAATTCCCTCATCTATCTAGTAACAATGTGGCTCCTGTTTATCCTCTTTAGAAGGAGGAGAGACAGTGACTTCTCCACGTCTAAACTCCAGATCTCAGGAGACTATTGTCCTTGTTCATCTCTTCCTGTGCCCACTCAGGAACAGTGATTTCTGCAGGCCTCAATTTGTATTCCACACTGGCAGTGGGTTTTCCCAGCCATCCTCCTGGGAACACGACTCTATTCTCTACATAAAAGCAAAGATACAATTAAAGCTACGCATCAGAGAGCAATCAAGGGAACAACTCACATTACCATGGAGAGGATGCTACTGAACAAGGCGGTTTCTGCACACATTCTCTTCTTACTGTTGCCCCAAATGCAGAAGAGATGCTCCTAATGCTTCTGCAGCCACCCAAGTCTGGTTCATCTCAAAATACCAGGATCTCCACACAAAATATGCTGTCTTCCTCAGGGTCCTGGTTCAGAGACTACAGTGTTTCCTTTAGTTCTTATCTGCAGCTTAAGTGCCAGGGTATCATCCCACGTCTGGTCTGTTTTCTTAGAAGACCAGGAACATTGTTGGCTTCGATGTTCCTACCAGGTAGCCTTCCTCAGATGGATCTGATTGGCTTGCTTCTCTGCATCTGCTTGGGGTGCTAATGCCTTGCCATTTACTCAGCAGCAGACAGAGGAAACAGAGACATTTTGGTACATAATCCATCTCAATGATTTCAAGGGTAAGGTCGGAAACTATGAATCTCTGAAATTGACAAAGGTAAAGTGACTAGGGCCACATTATGGTTTCTGTAGGCCCTACCTACTTTTGCCTTTGTGAGCTTCTTCTCCACTAAAAATATAAAAAAACATTATAATTGTTGACATAATGACAAACACATCATATTACAGAAACCCAGGTTGACACTGTGCTTTTTCTAAAGTGTTGACGTCGGGCCTTGTGTAGTAGACTATTACTGTGTGTACTAGGCTTTGTAGAGTTGTGACTTATGGGAGGAAATGTTTATTTTAGTTCATGGTATCAAAGGGTAAGTTGTGATAACTTGGATTTGTGTTTCTTGACCTCATTCTGGTAAGGTTGAACATCACAGATGTGTGTGTGTGTGTGTGTGTGTGTGTGTGTGTGTGTGTGTGTGTGTGTGTG
>CAJQZJ010000531.1:1941200-1952942 GCA_907164525.1 Lophiomys imhausi | reverse complement strand
GTGTGTGTGTGTGTGTGTGTGTGTGTGTGTGTGTGTGTGTGTGTGTGAGAGAGAGAGAGAGAGAGAGAGAGAGAGAGAGAGAGAGAGAGAGAGAGAGGAGGCTAGGTTATTGACCTCATGGTGGACAGGAAGCAAAGAGAAATGTAGGACAAGGCAAGATAGTGCATTTAAAATACATAGCTCTTTCAATTCCCTCCAATCAAGCTCTCCACCTTCTAGTTTCCAGAACCTTCCATAATAATGGCCAGACCAAGCATTTAACACATATAACCACTGGGGACATTTCATAATCATAACACAAAAAATTCGAGTCTAAATGGATAATATGGTAGTTTAATTAAACAAATGAGGTGTTTGAGCACCTTATATGTGCCACACAGAGAAGAAACAGTCAAGAACAGAGGACACATCAGCATATGCTGCATCTGACACTGTCCTCAAAGGCTGCAAGCCCTCTTTTAACTTTTTTTAATGTTTGTTTATTATTTCAGGTTACATCTCCATCACAGTGCCCTCTTTCCACCCGTCCCAGTCCTGCCCTCTCACACTGTACCCCCTGTCCCTTCCATCCCACTCCTCTGGAGTGCAGTGTTCCTACATATCAGTCCCCCATCCCAGTTCAGCAGTCATATGAGGGCCAAGAGCCTCCTCATACACTGAGGGCCTACAAGGCAGCACCACTAGGGCAAAGTGTCTCATTAACAGGTAACAAAGTCTATGTTCCTGTTTCCTTTGGTGCATTGGTTGTAGTATAGTTATCCTGTACTATATGGCTAAAATCCGATTATAAATGCATCCTTCTGAATCTGGGTTAGCTCAGTCAGGATGAGCTTCTCTAGTTCCATCCATTTGGCTGCAAATTGCATGATTTCATTGTTTCTGATGGCTGAGTGTATTCCATTGTGTAAATGTGCCACAATTTTTTTTTTTTTTTACCATTTATTGGTTGAGGGGCATCTGAGTTGTTTCCAGTTTCTAGCTATTACAAATAAGGCTGCTATGAACATAGATGAGGAAACGTCCTTGTGGTTTGGTGAGGAATCATTTGGATGTATACACAGAAGTGGTATGGATGGGGCTTGTGGTAGAGCCAAGTTTTCTAAGATATCACCAGACTGATGTCCATAGTGGTTGTACAAGTTTGCACTCCCACCAGCAATGGAAGAGTGTTCCCCTTTCTCCACAACCTCACAAGCATGTGCTTTTGATCTTAACCATTCTGACAGGTGTAAAATGGAATCTCAGAGTCGTCTTGAGTTGCATTTCTCTGATGATTAAAGATGCTGTGCATTTCTTCAAGTGTCTCTCAGCCATTAGGGATTTCTCCTTTGTGAATTCTCTGTTTAGCTCTGTTCCTCATTTTTTGATTGGATTATTTGGGTTCTTGGCATTTAATTTCTTGAGTTCTTTGCAAATTTTGGATATTAACCCTCTGTCAGATGTGGGGTTGCTGAAGATCTTTTCCCAGTCTGTAGGCTGCTGTTTTGTTCTAATGACAGTATCTTTTGCCTTACAGAAGCATTTCAGTTTCATGAGGTACCATTTATTGATTGTTGATCCTAGATCCTGAGCTGTTGGTGTTCTGTTCAGGAAGTTGTCACCTGTGCCAATGAGTTCGAGACTTTTCCCCACTTTCTCTTCTAATAGATTTAGTGTGCCAGGCCTTATGTTAAGGTCTTTGATCCACTTGGACTTAAGTTTTGTGCAAGGTGATAAGTATGGGTCTAATTTCATTCTTTTACATGTTGTCATCCAGTTAGACCAGCACCATTTGTTGAAGATGCTGTCCTTTTTCCATTGTATGGTTTTGGCTTCTTTGTCAAAAATTAAGTGACCATAGATGTGTGTGTTCATTTCTGGGTCTTCAATTCGATTCCATTGATCCACTGGTCTGTTTCTATACCAGTACCATGCTGTTTTTATTACTATTGCTCTGTAGTACAGCTTGAAATCTGGGATGGTGATACCTCTAGATTTTTTTTATTGTACAAGATTGATTTAGCTATTCTAGTTTTTTTGTTATTTCATATGAAATTGAGAATTGCTTTTTCCATGTCTATAAAGAATTGTGGTGTATTTTGATAGGAATTTCATTGAATCTGTATATCACCTTTATTATTTCTAGGTATGGTCCTTGTATGCTCATTCTCTCTGGGACTTTTAGCATGAAGGGGAGTTGGATTTTGTCAAATGCTTTTTCAGCCTCTAGCGAGATTATCATGTGGTTTTTTTCTTTCCTCTTGCTTATATGGTGAATTATGTTGATGGATTTTCATATGTTGAACCATCCTTGCATTCCTGGGATGAAGCCTACTTGATTATGGTGTATGATACTTTTGATGTGTTCTTGGATTCAGTTTGCCAGTATTTTATTAAGTATTTTTGCATCTACGTTCATGAGGGAAATTGGTCTGAAGTTCTCTTTCTTTGTTGGGTCTTTGCGTGGTTTAAGAATCAGGGTGACTGTGGCCTCATAGAATGAGTTTGGCAGTGTTCTTTCTGATTCTATTTGGTGAAAGAGTTTGAAGAGTATTGGTGTTAGCTCTTCTTTGAAGGTCTGGTAGAATTCTGTGTGGAAAACATCTGGACCTGGACTTTTTTTGGTTGGGAGAGTTTTAATGACTGTTTCTATTTCCTTAGGGGTTATAGGGCTGTTTGATTTGTTAACCTGATCTTGATTTAACTTTGGTAGGTGAAATCTATCTAGAAAATTGTCCATTTCACTTAGGTTTTCAAA
The DNA here is from genome assembly GCA_907164525.1 of Lophiomys imhausi. Classification (NCBI taxonomy): domain Eukaryota; kingdom Metazoa; phylum Chordata; class Mammalia; order Rodentia; family Muridae; genus Lophiomys; species Lophiomys imhausi. The sequence goes on along the minus strand of CAJQZJ010000531.1, from coordinate 1,950,205 downwards.
TTTGGTGGAGTACAGATTTTAAAGTAGGACCTAAAGATTCTCTGGATTTCCTCAATGTCTGTTGTTATTTCTCCCTTTTCATTTCTGATTTTGTTGATTTAGGTTTATTCCCTCTGCCTCTTAGTTAATTTGGCTAAGGGTTCGTCTATTTTGTTGATTTTCTCAAAGAACCAACTCTTGGTTTCATTGATTCTTTGTATTTTTTTGTTTGTTTCTAAGTTGTTGATTTCAGCCCTAAGTTTGATGATTTCTTGCCTCTGCTCCTCTTGGGAGTGTTTGCTTCTTTTATTCCAGTTCTTCCAGTTCTGCTCTTATTTCACTGATATGAGCTGTCACAATTTTCTTTTTGAAGGCACTTAGTGCTATGAACTTTCCTCATAGCACTGCTTTCATTGTGTCCCATAGGTTTGGGTATGTTGTGCCTTCATTTTCATTCGATTTTAAGAAGTCTTTGATTTCCTTCTTTATTTCTTCCCTGACCCAGTAGTCATCCAGTAGAGTGTTGTTCAGTTTCCGTGACTATGTAGGCGTTCTGTTATTTCTGTTGTTGTTGAAGTCCAGCCTTATTCCATGGTGATCTGATGAGATACAAGGTGTTATTTCAATTTTCTTGTATCTGCTGAGGCATGCTTTGTGTCAGACTATATGGTCGATTTTGGAGAAGGTTCCGTGCAATGCTGAGAAGAAGGTGTATTCTTTTGTGTTTGGGTGGAACGTTCTGTAGATATCTGTTAGGTCCATTTGATTCATGATCTCTGTTAGACTCATTATTTATCTGTTTGGCTTCTATCTCGATGATCTGTCCATTGTTGTGAGTGGGGTGTTGAAGTCTCCCACTCTTAATGTGTGGGGATCAATGTGTGGTTTAAACTTTAGAAGAGTTTCTTTTACAAATGTAGGTGCCCTTGTATTTGGGTAATAGATATTCAATATTGAGATGCCATCTTGATGAATATATTCTTTAATGAGTATGTAGTGCCCTTCTCTATCTTTTTTGATTAACTTTAGTTGAAAGTCTATTTTAATTGACATTAAGATGTCTACTCCAGCTTGCTTCCTGGGTCCATTTGCTTGGAAAACCTTTTCACGGCCCTTTACTCTGAGGTAGTATTTATCTTTGTTAGTGAGATGCATTTCTTGTGTGCAACAAATTAATGGGTCTTGTTTACGGATCCAGTCTGTAAGCCTGTGTCTTTTTATTGGGGAGTTAAGTCCATTGATGTTGATGGATATTAATGACAAAGGTTGTTATTTCCTGTTATTTTGATCTAGGTGGTGGTTGTGTGTTTCTTTTGGTTTAGCTTCAGTGGAGTTTTTTGCTTCCTCTGTTTTCTTGGGTGTACTTATCTTCTCTGGGTTGGAATTTCTTCTAGAATCTTTTGTAGGGCTGGATTTGTGGGTAGATACTGTTTAAATTTGTTTTTTTCATGGAATATCGAGTTTTCTCCATCTATGTTGATAGAGAGTTTTTCTGGGTATAGTAGTCTGTCTGGGCACCTGTTCTCTCAGGGCTTGTAGGATGTCTTCCCAGGCCCTTCTGGCTTTTAAAGTTTCTGAGGAGAAGTCAGGTGTAATTCTGATGGGTCTGCCATTATATGTTACTTGACCTTTTTCTCTTACAGCTTTTAATATTCTTTCTTTGTTCTGTACATTTGGAGTTTCAATTATTATGTGACGAGAGGAGTTTCTTTTCTGATCTAATCTGTTTGATGTTCTGTAAGCCTCTTGGAATTTTATTGGCATCTCTTTCTTTAGGTTTGGGAAGTTTTCTTCTATGATGTTGTTGAAGAGTTTCCTGGACTTTGGAGTCGGGAGTCTTCTCTTTCCTCTATGCCTATAATTCTTAGGTTCTGTCTTTTCATTGAGTCCTTGATTTCTTGGATGTTGTGGGTGAGAACTTTTTTAGACTTCTCATTTTCTTTGGTTGTGGTACTGATTTCTTCAATCGAATCTTCCAGGCCTGAGATTCTGTCTTCCATCTCTTGTATCCTATTTTTGACTCATGAGTGTAGTTCCTATTCTCTTCCCTCGATTTTCCACTTCCAGGATTATCTCTGATTTGTGTTTTCTTTATTGCTTCTACTTCTAATTTCAAGTCTTGAACAATTTTATTTGTTTTATATGTTTCCTATTCCAATTTGCTTGTGTCTTTGTTTGCAATTCTTTAAAATCTCTCATTGCCTTGTTTCATGTTGGGCTGCATTGGCTTGGAGGTCTCTAAATGGTATTCACCATTGCTTTCATTTGTAAAATTGAGGATTCTTTGTATTCTTTCAGTGATTTAATTTCTTCTAGAAAGGATTCCATCATTTTCCTAAGTATAGATTTGTCATCATTTTCATGTGTTTCAGCTGTGGTGGGATGTTCAGGGCTTGCTGTGTTAACCTCGCTGAATTTTGTTGGAGTCATATTTTCCTGATTTTTGTCAGTTTTGTTCTTTTGCTGACCTTTAGACATCTTGTTGCCCTAAGCTGATTGTTCCTGATGTCTTCTGGACCGTTTCAGTGGCACTGCCAGTCCTCTTTTGAGTGTTGTGGTGACTATGTGAATATTGGGCACTCAGGTAGCTGGGAGGTACCTCTACCTGGCAGTTGGGGCTACCTCCCAAGACCCTGCAGTGATCAGAGCTGTGGGAGACTGTACAAGTGCAGGAAGAACAGCCCTCTGCCCTGTCTGAGTGCAATGTTCTTCCAAGTGATTGTATATCCAGTAGAGGGACCTTTATGTTCAACACCTTTCTGGGTAAGCCGAGATATACTTGTGCCTCCCAGGCAGCCGCTCTGCTGGAGATAAATCTTGGTGAACCTGCTGTTCTCCTATATGCAATGTCAGAAAGGAAGCTGGGTGCTCCGGAGACTGGTGAGTACCCCCGTCTGAGGTTTGGGGCTGTTCCTCGAGTATTTGTGTGGCTTTTGCCTGCTTCTGCGGCAGGGTCCGAGCGGCCTCTGTTTTGCACCAGGCTCCGCATTGGCCTCTGCCCTGGGTTCCGGGCCTGTTCCCCATGCCACTGGCCTCTGCTTTGTACCCCAGACCTCTGTCCCACTCCGCTGGCCTCTGCTTTGGGCCCCGAGGCTGTGCCCCAAGCAGCTGGCCTCTGCTTTGGGCCCTGAGCCTGTCCACTCGCTTGCTTTTTGAGTGGCTCTTGCCCACTTCTGCTGCGCGCTGTTTCGTGCCATGCTACGCTGCGCCCTGTGGCCTGGGTTGCGGGCTGTGCCACTCCCGGCTGCCTGGGATCCCCACTGACTGAGGATCCCACGAGGGACCCCCCACTAGTTCCTGGGTTCGCTGGGTGTGACCCTGTAGGTTCACGGTTCTCAAGATGTTGCTCGGCTTGTTTATATTTCTGCGATGTTGTAGCTATCCGCCCCCCAAGCTCAGAATGTGTCCCTGCCGACTGCCGCCATCTTGGATCTCCCCTCTTTCGACTTTTGAAGTGAGATTTGACACTGGATAAAGTTCAACTGGATCCATTTTTACTCTTTATTCATATTATAAAGGGAGGTTAGGTTGTTCACCTGCTCTGGTCCCAGTTTTATACACACAAAACAGGCACGATAATACTCACTGCAGAGGTTATGGAAGGAAAGTAATCACTCAGGTAAACCATGTTTCTTAGAGCAAAAGGTACTCTTGCACCTGTTGTTTCTTCCTTTAGGTTGTAAAATTATTGGATGAGAAAGATATCAGAAATTTCTGGTGTAACATGAACTTGGTTCTTAATTTTAAAACATGACTTTGAGCACAAGGTTCACTTTGTGGATTAATTTCTAATAGCAGCACACTACCTCAGTCTATGACTTATTATTTAATATACCAATATTCAGTATTCATTTGTTCATCCAACAAATGTGTGTGTGTGTGTGTGTGTGTGTGTGTGTGTGTGTGTGTGTGTGTAGGTGCATGCATGTGTGGGGTATACACATAGGTCTGAGGACAAGCTCAGGTTGTTGTTCCTTGGGATTCATCAGTCTTGGTTATAGAATGAATTAATTAAATTACTTACCTGTATTTATATTATAGTTAATTGGTGGGTGATGTTAATCCTTAACCTGCATTATGAGGTTTTTTTTTTCCCCAAACCATTGGCTTGTGTCCTTCTTCCTGCTCCTCTGGCTTCTTCTCTTCCTCTCTTACCCAAGATCCTTTGTCTGTCTCAGAAGCCCCCCAACCTTTGCCTTGCCTACCTTTCTCTCTGCTCAATCACAGACTTTGGCATTTTATTAAAGCCAATCAGAGACAATGATAAGAAAGCGAGGTAACAGCATTGCTTGATGTATAGAAAGCAGGCTTCTGGGAGCAGGCTAATTAACATTTAGAATGCCTAACATCACCCCATCACTTGGTTTTATGAAGAAGGGTCTTTTGTTGGTCTAGAAATAACTGAATAGACTTAATTAATTCATACTATCTGGCAGTATGAATCCAGGATCAGCCTAACCTCACCGCTCCAGGGCTGTGATTACAAACACATGCCATCATACCTCACTTTTTTATTTGTTTGTTTTTCTTGTAATTGTCTCCTCCTTCTTTTCTCTTCCTCTTCCTAGTCTTATTCTTCTCTTAATGCAGGCTCTTGGGAATTAAGTTTAGACCTTCTTTCCTTGCAAGCTTAGCACTTTACAGATGAAGCTATTATCCTAGCTTCCAACAAATATTAAGAAAGAATCTTTTATGCGGGCTAGGAGCTGGGTCAGTGAGTAAAACACTTGCCACACAAGTGTGAGAATGGGAGTTTGGATCTCCAGCACACATGCAAATACTGTCTGTAATACCAGTGCTGGAGGTGAAGACAGCGCATGCGCAGAGCACGCTGAAGCTGACTTCCTAGACTAGCTGAATCACTGACCTCTGAGTTCAGGTAAGAGACCCCCTTGCCTTGATATAAAAGGTGGAGCGAGACGGAGGGAGATACCCAACATCAACCTGTGGCCTCCCCATACACGCAATGACCTGCCCACACATGTGCATTTACACACATGCACACATGTATAAACATACATGCATACCACACATATAGGTATGCAAAAGTGGGCCCTTTCATGGAGCAGTCAGTGTGTGCTTGGGGAATAAAAAAAACAGCTTTAATATATGCTTGGTCCTGACATGATCAGGAAAGGAAGTCTGCCAAGGTAGAAAATCTCACGTGGAAGGAGTTGCCAGGACAGTGAGAGATGGGCTAGGGAGGCATGAATGCCATAGAGATGCTTTGCTAAATCCCCGCAGAAAGAATTCTAACAGATACCTGGCTGCAGAGAGGCCTGAAAGCTGAACTCTTGAATTGCGCTTATTCTGGGAACCACACAGAGTGCTGTGTCAATCTGCTATGAGGGAGGCAGAATTATAAATAGAAAATGTGCTGAAAATAGGAAATCAGATGAAAGATGGCATTTGCGGCTTTCATGGCTCCCCCCTCCCCTTTAAAGAGAGAGGGAAAAGCCACACGGTTTTGGTGGAGATAAGAATTCAGGAATCACTGCTCCAAGAGAAGCTTGAAGGGAGGGAGGAGATGGAAAGTGGTGAAAAGTGGAGGGGTGGGAAGAAGGGGAGAGATGTGCATAGAGGGGTTGGAGGGTCATATGAACCCCTAGGAGGATGAGAGGAGTAGGACCAGAAGACTAGGATAAAGGGTGAGGATTTCCTGGGGGAGGAAGGGAGAGGCAGAGAAACTAAACTGGAATTAGCAAGATAGTGATAACATGTAGCTGGAAAGAAAGATTGTTCAGGAAAACTAGTTAAAACTCAGGTCCTGGTCTGGGGAGATGGCTCAGTCAGTTAAGTGCTTGCTTTGCACACATGAAGATCTGAGTTCAAACCTCTGAAATCATACAAAATAAGGCAGGGATGATGGAGTGTTTTTGTAATACCGGAGAGGTGGAGACAGGAGGGTTCCTGGGGCTTGCTGGCTAGACAGTCTAGTCTAGTTGGTGAGTTCCAGCCAGACAAAGATCCTGTCTCATAAGACATGGTGAATAGTGTCTGAAGAACAACACCAGAAATTGTCCTTTGGCCTCTACTTGCACATGTAACATGTACACCTGTGCATACACATTCTCTTTCTCTCTCCCTCCCTCTCTCTCTCTGTCTGTCTGTCTCTCTCTGTCAATTAAGCTGTAAGGCTGACAGGATGGTGAGATAAAAGAACAGGAAATCCAACTTGTTCCGTTTTCTTTCCCCAAAGCAGCCCCTGTCTCTCCACTCACGATGAATATTGTCAAAGGTATTGTTGGATCCCCACCAGGTGTGGGAAAGGATGTTCCAGCTGTGGCTGAGGAGGGATATGGTGGGAGAATATTTTCTTCGAACTGGAGGAGTGTTTAAGTCTTAGTATTATCATTATACAGACTTTTGACCTTGAATAACTCGGCTGGCTGGCTCAAGTTTATAAGTTGAGCTTGGATATAGACTCTGTTACAAACTTCTATTTTGTTTTTTTCTCTTTGCTGTTTTTATTTTTGCAGGGTCGGGGATTGAACCCAAGGCTCTACCAGTGAGTCACCCTCTCAGCCCTTCCTGTCTGATATTGATCAATGCACTTTCCTTATATGGTTTTCATTTTCTTTATCTACACAGTGTAGGGCAGCTGCCTGCTATAAAATCCACCTCCATAATTGTGTGAATATGTAGAGTGGGCAAGAACAGTGACTCCTAATTTAATCCATATATAGCACACAGATCTCATGGAGATCAACCAGCTTAGCTGCTGGCTGTGGACATCTTTAAGTCCTCTTCTAGCCAGAGCAGCCCTCCTGTCCTTAAAGCAGAGATTTGGTTCTCCTATGTATTGCAGGGATGCTGAGTTTGAGTCTGTAGAGACTGAGAGGAGGAGCTTTTACATGTTAGATAGTAGCTACCCACCAATAATGATGCTGAGGAGGGATATAGATGAAACAAAGTGGAGACTCCAGAGGAGTGCTAACGCTTAGGGTGTGTGATGTACCGAGTCATCTTGCAAGTAGGAAGAATAGATAAAACTTTAGGTAGGTTCTATTTGGTCTCAAAGCATCAAAGTCTGTTTTAAATGTAGCCAAGTGGCTTAGTTTTAATGATAAATGTCTTCTGTAGATAGTCTCAGATGTTTGACATTTGATTTTCTGTTGATGGTGGTACTTGGGCAGATTAGGAGGTGTGGCCTTACTGGAGGAACTATGTCACTAGGGGCGGGAGTTGAGAGTCTAAATCCTTGAGTCACTTCCAGCTCTCTCTCTCTCTTCTCCTTCCCTCTTCTCCCCTCTCTCCCCTCCCCCCTCCTCTCCTTTCCTCTCTCATTGCTTTCTTCTTTTGTCACTGTGCCTGCCGCCTGATGTCATGCCTCCATTGCATGATGGACTCTCATCCTTCTGGAACCATAAACCCAAATAAACTCTTCCATAAGATGTCTTGGCCATGGTGTTTTATAACATGAACAAAAATGTAACTAATATATTCAGGTTGCCCTGGAGCTCCTTGTGTAGTCCAAGCTGGCCATCAGACTCATGTGAATCCTCTTACATTAGCTGCCCCAAATACTCATATAACTGGAATGTACCTCATTCCCAGCATAACGAATCAGTACCACAGAACTCACTGAGATCTCATTGCTCAATGGCTTTTCTAAAGTTCCAAAGTCCTTCCATAATCCTTCCAAAAACAACATGGTCAGATCTGTCACAGCAATACCAGACTCCTGGTATCAATTTCTGTCCTAGTTAGGGCTACTATTTCTGTGATGAAACACCAGGACCAAAAGCAAATTGGGGAGGAGAGGAGAGGATTTATTTGGATTATACATCTACATCATAGTCTGTCATTGAAAGAACTCCAGATAGGAACTCAAGCAGGCCAGGAACCTGGAGGCAGGAGCTGATACAGAGACCATGGAGGGGTGCTGCTTACTGGCCTGCCCATTGTGGCTTTGCTCAGCCTGGTTTTTTATAGAACCCAGGAACACCACCCCAAGATAAGCACCACCCACAGTGGGCTACCCCCAACATCAGTCACTAATTAAGAAAATCCACTACAGGCTTGCCTGTAGCCTGGCCTTATAGAGGCATTTACTCAACGGAGGTTCCCTCCTCTCTAGTGTCTCTTGCTTGTGTCAAGTGGACATAAAATCAGCCAGCATAGCATCTCTTCCATTGGCCCAGGCCAGTCATTCACACTGTGGCAAGAACAACTTGGTCAAATTATTTTCCATCTTAGCACATTCTCCTTTAGATGAGAACACTAGTTAAAATTGAGGAGATATCATAAACCCCAGTTTCTGACCCCTCCCCCCGACTTTAACTTTGGTCCTCACCACGGAGACCTAGCACATGTGGCGACACAGCATGTTTTTAATTTTTTTTAATGAACTTTATTATAAGAATGCAAATAAACAAAAACATCACTCACCAAAACGAACCAGACCCAAAGTCTATACAGCCTAGTGAATTCTATTCAGTTGGAGTAGACATTCAGAACAGAAGCTGTGGAGCTTTGCATTGAATTTTACACTTTAAATATCAACTATATTTTATGCACTTATCCACCACCCAAACCAAAAAGCTCCCAACAGAATTAGAACTAGAAAAGCACTTCACTTTATATCTGCTTTCACGACTCGTGTCCGTCACTTACATTCAGTCCTTCTTTGTCCCTTTTTATTTAGCCATTCTTGTTCTCTTTTCTTTTTTTTTTGGTTTTTTTTTTTAATACTTTATTTTTTTTTCAAGTTACATCTCAGTCACAAACCCCTCCCTATTCCCCCTTCCTATCCCGCCCTTCCACCCTCTTCCCCCCAGAAGTTTCCCCTTTCAGTCCAACAGATGGTTCCTTCTCTTACAACAGTAAGTATTATACAAAACAATAGATATAAATATGCCACATTTATGAGAGTTAAATGGCCCAGTATACCTTCCCAATGTCCAGTTTATACATATTTGGCCCCTGACTTTAACATTCTACTATCTAACCAACTCCATGAGTTTAAAGGTCTATATGTGACTCAACATTCATACTAACTTGCAACACACTTTTAAGAGTATCTT
>CAJQZJ010000531.1:1923205-1936200 GCA_907164525.1 Lophiomys imhausi | reverse complement strand
GAAACGTTCTGTAGATATCTGTTAGGTCCATTTGTTTCATGATCTCTGTTAGACTCAATATTTCTCTGTTTGTCTTCTGTCTTGATGATCTGTCCATTGTTGTGAGTGGGGTGTTGAAGTCTCCCACTACTAATGTGTTGTGATCGACGTGCGCTTTAAGTTTTAGAAGTGTTTCTTTTACGAAAGTAGGTGCCTTTGTATTTGGGGCATAGATGTTCAGTACTGAGATTTCCTCTTGATGAATATTCCCTTTAATGAGTATATAGTGCCCTTCTTTGTCTTTCTTCATTAACTTCAGTTGGAAGTCTGTTTTGTTTGATATTAGGATGGCTGCTCCAGCTTGCTTCCTGGGTCCATTTGCTTGGAAAACCTTTTCCCAGCCCTTTACTCTGAGGCAGTGTCTATCTTTCGTAGTTAGATGTGTCTCTTGTATACAGCATAAGGAAGGGTCTTGCTTGCGGATCCACTCTGTAAATCTATGTCTTTTTATTGGGGAGTTGAGTCCATTGATTTTGATGGATATTAGTGACCTGGGGTTGTTATTTCCCATTAGTTTGGTATAGGTGGTGGTCCTGTGCCTCTTTTGGTTTAGTTGCTGAGGGGTTTTCTATTCCCTTTGTTTTCTTGGGTGGAGTTTTCTTCTCTGGGTTGGGATTTTCCTTCTAGGATTTTCTGTAGGGCTGGGTTTGTGGGTAGATATTGTTTAAATTTGATTTTGTCATGAAATATCTTATTTTCTCCATCTATGTTGATAGAGAGTTTTGCTGGGTAAAGTAGTCTGGCTGGGCACCTATGATCTCTCAGGACTTGTAGTATATCTGACCAGTCCCTTCTAGCTTTTAACGTTTCTGAGGAGAAGTCAGGTGTAATTCTGATGGGTCTGCCATTGTATGTGACTTGACCTTTTTCTCTTACAGCTTTTAATATACTTCTTTGTTCTGTACATTTGGAGTTTCAATTATTATGTGGCGAGAGGAGTTTCTTTTCTGGTCTAATCTGTTTGGTGTTCTGTAAGCCTCTTGGATTTTTATTGGCATCTCTTTTTTCAGGTTTGGGAAGTTTTCCTCTATGATTTTGTTGAAGATATTTCCTGGACCTTGGAGTCGGGAGTCCTCTCTTTCCTCTATACCTATAATTCTTAGGTTCTGTCTTTTCATTGAGTCCTTGATTTCTTGGATGTTGTGTGTGAGAGATTTTTTTAGCCTTCTCATTTTCTTTGGATGTTGTTCTGATTTCTTCCACTGAATCTTCCATGCCTGAGATCCTGTCTTCCATCTCTTGCATCCTATTGTTGATACTCACATCCGTAGTTCCTGTTCTCTTCCCTTGGTTCTCCACTTCCTCTTTTAACTATAACTGTGTTTTCTTTATTGTTTCTATTTCTATTTTCATGTCTTGTATGGTTTTGTTCGTTTTGTACATTTCCTTCTCCAGCTTGCTTGTTTTTGTATGAAAATCTTTCATTGCTTTGTCCTTTTCCTGTTCAAGCTCTGTCACCTTGGCTTGGAGCTCTTTAATGGTGTTGTTCCTTGTTTTGACTTGTAGAATTGTGGCTTCTTTGAATTCCTTCATAGATTTAAGTTCTTCTTGCAGGGACTCTATCACTTTCCATAATGCAGAATTGTCAAAGTTTTCATGTGTTTCTGTTGGTGTGTGGTCATCCGAATTGGATGAGCTAGGATGATTCTGCTTTGTTGGAGTCATATTTCCTTGATTTCTTTTTTTTTTTTTTTGACCTTTGGCCATTGGATGCGTTTAGCTGTCTGTTTTCTGTGCTTGGAACCACAGTGGATGATTTGGTGCAGGGGACGAGTTACTTCGCTATCTGTCGTTGCTTACAGGGGGATTTCAGGGTCACTGTGGTTTTAATCGCCTGAGGCACTGTGAGCTGGTGCAGCCTATTCCCAGGTTGTGAGTAATGGACCAGGATTGTTTCACTGCTCCCAATTCAGACTTCCCTATGTTCCGCTCTGAGTTATCAGCCTGTAATGGTTCTGATGGTATGGGCCTGTTTGCCCAGGCACAGATTCTGTGGGCTTCGTTTGTCATCACGGAGGCTGACAGGGTCTGGCTCCACACCTAATATGTCTGGATTTTCCAGAATACAGCTATGGTCCCGATTTGTGGTTTCTCTCTAGGCTTCTCGCCACAGGGCTGGCCTCTGTGCCTGATTCCCTTCCTGTCTGCGCCGCCGCGGGTCCCCCTCCCTGGCTGCTAGGCCGTGGGTACCCCAAGCCCAGGATCCTCCAGCCGCCTGAGTGGTCCTCTCGCCCCAGCAGCTCAGCAGTGGGTGCACGGATCCCTGGCCCCGCCCACACCTGACTCTCTCCCCAGATGACCTGCCGTGGGTTCGTGTGGATTTGGCCCTGCCAGCCGGGCTCCCTCCCCAGCTGCCCTGCCGTAAGTGCACAGGATTCAGCCCCTCCCACCCGCCTTTGTGTTCCCGGTTTCCCATGCTCTCTTGGAACCTCCTGCCCTCCGCTTCACGAGTGGCTGCGGACCACCCGCTGAGCCCCCTGTTTGTTCCTTGCTAAGCCTTCCACTATCTCACGAAGTTTTTTAAGTGGGTATAAGTTCTACCTGAGGTGTGGGGAGCCCAATAGGCCAGCAATCTATGGCCAAATGTACCCTGATTCTGCCTGCTGTAAGTTGGGATCGATCTTACCAGGCGCCTCTCCAAATGGGAGTTCCCGAATCCTGGGTTTAGTGGCTTCCGTGTCTGTGAGAGATGGGGAGAGAGCCTTACCCTGGGACTTTTAACAGTCCCTTGGGAGCTGTGAGTGTTCCCGGGGGGGTCTAGCCCCTCTGGTTTTTGCACAGTGCCCAATAACTCTGTGTTTTTTATGGCTCTTTTTTCCCTGCGTTCAAAATGCGTCAGTGTAGGTCGCCGCCATCTTGGCCCGCCCCCTTGTTCTCTTTTCTTCATGCTACACTGTTCCTACATGCCCATTTGTTTGCACAGATACATGTGTTATCGGCTGGATTCTGCGTGTGAGAAAGAACATGCGCATTTTTTTTCTTTCTGAGACTGTGTGTCTTTGCTTAGTATTAAACATCCTAAGTTGACATCTTTTTATTTTACTGAATAACTGATTCACAGTTCAAAAATGTGACTCTGTGTGTTTTTATGGCCATGCATTTTGTTGCAGTGGGTAGAATAATAATAGACTTTGAAATGGCCCGCGTTGTTGGTTTCCAGAAACTATGAATGTGTTTTCCTGACACAGCAAAGGGGAATTGAGGTAGGTCAGCTGATTTCAAGATACGGAGGTCATCCTGGGTATCCAGGTCAAGTAATGACTAAGGTTCTGAAAACTAGAGGAGGAGGAAGATGAGAAGTTGAGAATCAGAGAAGATGTGAGGAAGGCTGGAGCTGTCCCAGCTGGCTTTGAAGACAGAAGAAGAAGGCAGTAAACTGAGGAAACTGAGTGGTCTCTTAGAGGTGGGAAAGACAAGAAAACAGACTCTTCCTTAAGGATGTGACCAAAGAACACAGACTTCCAACACTTGGATGTTTCCCAATAAAATACATTAGACTTTACATGGATATATGATGATAGGTTTGAACTGCTGAAAGCCACCAAATCTGAGCTAATTTGTTACAGCAGCAATATGGAATAGGTACACCAGGGAGCACTAAGCCCATTCATTCTCAACATGAAAATTCAAATTTTCAGGCAGCACAAGGAGATTCAGGCAAAATGTAAGAACTATCACTCTGTTATCTCTTTTTTTATATAGCTTTAGAATTAAGGTACACATGCTTAAAGTAATCTTGTTCCCCATTTAGTGTCATCTGTCTCTGGAAGGACCTTCTCTGTGTTTGAACATATTTAAAAATTTATCTTTTCCCTGCTTCATCTATCATTCCAAATCCTACTGCTTCCTCCCCAAAACATACACTCTAATGCATTTAATACAGTTTTGCCAATGCACCTGACAGTTATTTAGATGTAGGTGCACCCTTATAAAAATATACACAGCTGGGTTTTGTGTGGTTTTGATAAATGGAGTGGTGTTGCAGTTTTCCTCTTGACTTCATTTTCCCCTGCAAGTCTGTTTTTAGAGACTTTTCAGGCACCTGCATGAAAATCTAGAGGATTTTCATTTTCTTGTTTACATGGCCTGGGTTTACATTGCTAGAGGTGGAAACTTAGGTTGCTCCCAACAGGGTTGCAATGAAGCTCCTTAGTGGAATCTCTTTGTGTTTCCTGGAAAGAATTTTTCTAGATACGTAAATGTAGGAGTGGGCTGGCTGGGCTTATGGTTCTCCATGGTTCCCCAGAATGTTGCTCTACCAGGGAACAGGGGTTTTCTCTCCTCACTTCCTTGCCAATGTTTGGTGAGGTCTGACCCCAGAGCAATACAGCTATAAGCAATAGCTAGTTAGGGAAGGACACATAGATGACTAAGTGGGAAGAGATGCTGTGTGTGTGGAAAAAAAAAAAAAACAGGAATAAGTTAGAAAACAATCCTTGGGGTAAGAAACTCTGCAAGTATCTGGTGTGACTGAAAAGGAGAAAGCCCTCAAGGTAGGGAAAATCCATGCAGACATGCAAGAGATTCAGAAAAGTCAATAATGGGCGGTCCCTATGCCCAAGGAGACAACTTTACTTTTCACCACAGCTACCTGAAGTTCATTACAATTTGCTTCTATTGCCTCCCTTCTATGCTTGCAACAGGGAAAAGGTCTTCATTGAACTTCCCTGGGATGTGAGGGCACTTGAATTTCAATATCTTCCAAATATCTGTCTTAGTTCTTTCTTTACCATTTTGCAAATTTGTGCAATTTGATGAGTTTTGAAACATCCATGCCCTTAGGGAAATCACATGGTTTACAATTTCATCATCCCTTAACATCCCTACCACATGTGCTGTCTCCTCTGTCTCTAGAGTCATAGAGCTAGCTGTTCGTCTGCTTTCTATCAATTCAGGGAAATGTGCATTTTCCATTGAAATAAACACAATGATATTGTGTGCATTTGTCTGAGTGCTTTTTTGCTAAGCATAATTATGGTAGGATTCATTTATTTTATTGGCATATTATAATTTATCTTTCAGTAATAAATAATATTTCATTATACATATTTTATCCATTCACACATTGAAGGGCTTGATTTGTTTCTTGTTTGTGGTTATTATCACTGAAGCTGGTACAACTATTTATGTGCAAACTTTTGTGCAGACACATGCTTTAGTTCTTAAGGATAAATGCTTAGATGTTTAATGGCTCGTTCATATATCAGTTGCATATTTAAACATTTTAAGATACCACCACATTTCTTTTTTGAAGTAGCTATACCATTTTTTACATACCCTACAGCATTATTTAGGGGGGTCCAGTTGTTTTCAGCGTCAATTTGCTGTGGTTAGTCTTTATAATTTCTTGACATGGTAATGGGTATATTATGGTATATTTTATTGTGGTTTTAATTTACACAGTGACTAATGTTCATTAGTAACTAATTATGTTGGGAGCTTGTAAGGTCTTTATAGGCCATTCATATATCTTTTTTTGGTAAAGTGGTTCTTCAAATATTTGCTTAATTCATTTTTTTTAAAAAGTTCTTGTTACAATTTTATTTATTTTATGTATATGTGTTCTCTTGTGCATGTCATCGGCCAAGCATGCAACATAACTAGTTCTTTCTCTCTTTCCAACACATGAGTCCTGGGAATCGAACAGGTCGTTAGGCTTGGGGGCAAACACCTTTGCCTGCTGAGTCATCTTGCTGGCCTCTTTTGTTTGTTTTTAAACTATATTGCTTGTATTCTTGAGTTATAAGAGTTCCTTATATATTCTGTACGTGAGCCTTTTGCCCGATTTGTGGATTGCATTGTTTCCTACACCATAGATTAAATGTTAAGTGTTTAAAAAATGGTCTCTTTCAAATACATTTAACATTTTTTATTAAATCCACTTTATCAACTTTGAATTTCGTCATCTACACTTCCTCATAATGAAGGATCTTTGTCTATTCCCTCACAAGTTTCTCCTGTACTTTCTTCCAGACATGGTACAGTTTCAGATGTTACATTACTCATGATGGCTAATGCTAATCCTTATCCTGATAGAAACTCCCCTGGCGGGTGGACCTCTAGGGGACTGATTGTCTTGATTGTGTTAATTGAGGCAGGAAGCCATTGTGAGTGGCATCTCTGGAGAAAGGAAGACGACAGCAGGTGCAACAGGACCAAGTCTTCCTGCCTTCACTTCGCCAGTGATACATTGTTCCTTGAACTATGAGCTGAAATAAAACCTTCCTTCACTAAGTTGCTTTTCTTGGACTTTTTTTTTTTTTTAAAATCACAGCAACTGGAAAAGAAACTAAGACAGAAACTGGTACCTAGAGGCTGAGTCATTGCTGGAATAAGCTTGGCCATATGAGCAATTTGGAACTGGTTTTTAGGATGAATGTAGAGCTATTTGGAACTCTGGGCTAGAAAAATTCTCGAATGCTTGTAAGCAGAGCTTAATGGACCGTTGCAGCGAGAGCTTGGAAGACAGGCACACTGAGAGAAATGCTGACAGAGAGCTCTCAGCCCACGTGGTGTCGGAGGGGAACAAGGACTCTTACCGGGAACTAGGATAGCGACCGTTTGCCTGTTATTTTGTCTAGGAAATCTTGCATTATCCTGTCAGTGTCCTGCCAACTTGAGTGAATCTGAATTTAAAGATAGCAGATTCATTTATTGGGCAGAGGCGATTTCAAGACAGGAGGGCAATCAGGCGGCATCCTGAGAAAACACCTGTAATTGTTAAAGAGACCAGCACCACTGAAGAGAAACCTGCTGGGTTCCACCGAGACAATAGGATAGGCAAACTCACAACCGTGGGAGGCTCCATACAGACCAGGCAGCAGGTTTTATCTGTGTCATCCATGTTCTGCTGGTTTTAGAGGCACAAAGGATGCAAGATGGAGAAGACAGTTCTACCGTTTTGGAGAACAGCTGAGGCTGAGTGATGCGTGGCAGGGTCAGATTCCCTTCAAGGAAGCCCCGAGAGGCCATTTTGTGAAGCTGTGAAAGATGAAGCTTAAATTACAACGGAGACCTCCCAATGTCGGGGATTCCAAGACTGTAGGATGTCTGCCAAGGAGAGCTGCGTACATGGGGTAGCGCTGCCTCAAGAGAGAGAGGTTGTGTGCTCCAGGCCACAGACATGGAGAGACTAGGCTACCCAAGCCCTTTGGAGCCTGGCCAGTTTTGTCATGAGCTCCAGATGTCAGATATGAAGTTTTAGGATTCAGTGGTTGTCCTGCTGGATTTTAGTCTTACTTTAGTGCGATCATTTCTTGCTATGCCCCAATTCTTCCTTTCTGGGATAGAAATATTTATTTTGTTATTACATGCTGGAAGTATGTGACTTTTTTAATTTATAGTAACTCACAGTTAAGGGACTTTGAACTTTTAAGGGGCTGGAGTGGTTAATGTCTATGGGACTTCTGGATGCAGTCTGTATCATCATGTAGGTATGGGCCTATGGATGCAAGGGGTAGGAGGTAATGACTTAAAGTGATTCGCTTGGGAGTCAAGTTTATAAAGGGTGGAATTGTGAACCAGTGTTAATTGTCAACTGGACTTGCTTCTAGAATTAGTTGGGAGATGGGCCTCTGAGCAATTTGTGTGGATTCATTTGATTGCGTTGATTAGAGGTGGAGGGGAAGGCCCACCCACAGTGGGTGGCACCATTCCCAGGCTGAGATCCAGGACTGTATACGTAGAGAAAAGGAGCTGGTGAGCATCATGCTTTCGAAGCTACTTACTGACTGCAGAAGCAATGTGACCGGCTGCTTCAACTGTCCTGCTGCCCTGATGTCTTCACTGTGATGAGCTATTCCTTGAACTGTGAGCCAAAACAAATCCCTCTTCATTAAGTGGCTTTTGTCAAGGTATTTTTATCATAGCAACAGGCAAAGACACTAAAACTCTTATGTGTATCCTTTACTTTTGGTCTCTTGGATCTTTGGGTCTGTGGATCTTTTCTAGACAGGTCGGTTGTCTCTTTTTACCCACAATAGACCTGGAACATTTACATCATCATCCATTTGGCTTTACACTTTCATAGCCATTGCTATGGCTTGAATGTGTCCTGAAAGTTTGTATGATGGGAAGTTGATCCTCAAATAGTGATATTTGGAGGCAGAGTTTGGTGGTTGTGGGGTATTAACTAGGATTAGATGAGGTGGTGATGATGATGAGATCTCTGTATTGATATTAGTGGTCTTTGAGGGAGGGAGGGAGGGAGAGAGAGAGAGAGAGAGAGGGAGGGGGGGAAGGAGGGAGGGACATGAGTGGGAATGTTGACTTTGTTTTACCATGTGGCACCCTCTACTAAGTTATTTTGCAGTAGGAGGGCCTTTACCACATGCTAGTCTCATGCTCCCAGCCTCCAGAGCAGTAGCTAATGAACTTCTGAGTACCCAGCATGTGGTACCCTCTAATAACAATGGAAATTGAACTAATACAAGCATAAGGAAGAAAGTGGAAAATTCTCTCCTACTTAGGAATTATAGTGCAGATGTATTAGTCTCCTTTCTATTGCTATGATAAATGGTATGATCAAAGGAAACTTGAGGAGGAAAGGATTAATTTGGGTTACATATCCAGATCACAGTATGTTAAGGGAAGTAAAGGCAGGAACTCAAGACAAAGACCTGGAGACAGGAACTTAAGCAGTCACCACAGAGGCTTGCTGCTCCTGGGTTGCTCACACACCTAACTGACCACCTCCCTAGGGGTAGCACCACCCACAATGGGCTGGGCCCTTCCACATCAGTTATTAATCAAGAAAATGCCCAACAGTTTGCTTACAAGTCAATCTTATGGAGGCATTTTATCAATTGAGATTCCTTCTCAGATGACTCTAATAGTATCAAGCTGAAAAAGCAAAAAACAAAAACAAACCAAAACAAAACAACCTAACCACCACAGTAGACTGTCACTGTTGTCCCACTTAGAGCCCAAAGGGAAGGGAATTACTGTTCTCCACTGCACCACCTCTGAGGAAAAATGGGCAGGAGTCTAGGAGTCAATTTGGTTAATGGAAAGGGGGGTGTGTTCTTGGTGAACTTCCTGGCGAGAAAAAGCATAGTCAGGAGGGTGCCAGGTGTCTATCCTAGATACGAAAATGAACCAAGTTCTGGAGAATCAATGCAGGATTCGATGTCCTAACTGTTGTGTGCCAAAGGAAAGAATGCAAGCAAAGACTGGCATTCAGGGGTAACACGTTCTAGATCTCGTAGTCTCAGCAGGACGTTATCCAGGGAATCCTCCATGGAGTAAAAGGCCACTCCTCTATCACAGCCTGCAGCTCCAAGAACCACCAGTCTTGGCATAGATGACAGACAGTATGGTCACAGAAACAAGAAGAGATGAAAAATGAGATTCACCCTTTAGTGCATGAGAGACTGTCCAGAAGAATGATCAGAAATACAGAAGCAGTTGGGTATGGTGGGACACACCTAGAATCTTATCACTGTGGAGACTGAGGCAGGAGGATTGGGGCTAAGAGAGAAAGGAGGGGGGATGGAGAAAGAAAGGAGGAGAGAGAAGGAGAGGGAAGGAGAAAGATGAAGAAGAGGAGAAAATGAAGGAAAGGGAAGGGAAAGGAACAAGGAAAGGAAAACAGGAACTCAGAAGCTTAAATTTTGGCTCTCATGAGTAACTACAGGAAACGAAGCCTGGGTACACAGTTACAGTTATGATGAAAATGACTGGTCCAAATGAATGCTCCTGATCACCAACAACTATGAAGGAGTTAGATGGCCCATGGAGGTATATTTGGGCTTTATCCATCATTCATTTATTTTGAATAATGTTGCTATAAATATGTGTATACCAAAAGCATTTGGATTCCTTGCTTTAAATTCTGTTGGGTCTATATCCAGAAGCAGATGGTTGGGTGATACAGTCCTTCTAGGTTTAACTATTTGAGGAATAGCTGTATCTAACTATTTTCTGCAACAGTTAGACCATTTTACAGACTCATCAGCAAGATGCAAGGGTTCTAACTACTCCATACCCTCACCATATGCATAATTTTATATTATTTTCCTTTTTATTGATGAAATTCATCCCAATGAATATGACCTCTTTGATAGTTGCATCTTTTATTTGGGAAAATGTTTATTCAAGTCCTCTGTATTTTAACATAACTTTTGTTATCATTGAATTGTCAGAATTCTTTATATATTCTCATCATATATGTGATTTGCAAATATTTTCTCCCAATGTATGGTTTGCCTTCTCTCTGTATTGTGTTCTTTGATGCACACAAGTTTTCAATTTTGATGTAGTACAACTTAACCATTTTTAAAATATTGTGGCTTATGCTTTTGGTATAGGCTTCTATGAAATGTTATATTATGTGGCATGCATTATATTGCTACAGTTCTGGACTAGAAACTTCATTAGATTCAGGTGAAATACTTTTGCCAAGAACACTCCATGGGCCCTGCTGGGTGCTTCCTGGGTATCAAGCCCAAGTTGTACAATATCAGACTTCCTGATTTCATGGGGCTGTGCTTAGTTACCTAGTTAAACAGTGATTTGCCAGATATCTAGGTTACAAAGTAGATTTTCTCTTTATGATTTCTAACTTATCTGAAAAGTTATACTTTATGTCTTAGTTTGGGTTTTATTGCTATGAAGAGACACCATGACCAAGGCAACTCTTATAAAGGACATTTAATTGGGACTGGCTTACAGTTTCAGAGGTTTAGTCCATTATCATCATGGTGGGAAGCATGGCAGCACACAGGAAAACATGGTGCTGGAGAAGGAGCTGAGAGATCTACATCTTGATCTGCAGGCAGCAAGGAGAGACTGTATCTTACACTGGGCAGAGCTTGAACATATATAAAGCCCATGTTCCACAGTGACACACGTCCTCCAACAAGGCCACGCCTCCTAATAATACCACTTCCTATGGCCAAATGTTCAAACACATGAGTCTGTTGAGGCCATACCTCTTCAAACCAGCATAAGTATACCTTTTAATTTTATTATTATTGTTTTGTTTTTTGAGAGAGATCTCACTATATATGCAGGTTGATCTTCAACTTGTGTGTGTGGGTTATGTGCGCGTGTGCGTACATGTATGTGTGTGTGGGAAGATCAGAAGGTATTACAATGATACAGATATATGAAAATGTCATATAAAACACTTTATTTCATAAGCCAACTCAAAACTAATAATAATTTGACATGAAAAAGTGAAGAGCAAAATGGCGAAAGAAGAAACGAAAGAAAAAAAGAATAAACGTTTCTCCAAAGAAACTATCTACTTCTGGATATAGCCCCTACAGAATTTAAAGCAAGGAACCCAACTGCTCTTTGTGTATTCATGTGTATAGCAACATTATTCACAATACCTGAATGTTGGGGAATGCCCAAATATATAACCATGGATGACAGGAGAAGCAAAGCATGGTTTCTTCATAGAATCGCTTAGTCTTTAATAGGAGGGAAATTCATGTTACCATCCAGATAAAACATGAAGATATTCTGCTAAGGGAAATAAACTTGCCACAAGTGGGCAAGAGCTGTGACTCCACTTCTGTGAAGATCTGGATTTGTCAAATTTGTAGAGATGGTTGCCAGAGCCAGTAGGGAAGAAAGACGCAGAGTTAATTTTTAAAGTTGCGAAGTTTCTACTGAAGGAGATAAAAAAGAGTTATGGAGAGGAACTGTGACAATATGAATGTATTTAATGCCATGAAGTGCATATTTTAAAAAGGTTAAAATGGCCAATTTTGTGTTATTTATATTTTACCACAATGAAAACAGCTATAAATGACATTCTCAGAACAATTATGGAAACCTGATGTTCTGTAATTAGTACTTTTCTTAGGAATAATAATAATAATAATAATAATAATAATAAGCAGCTAATATAAGAACAGGACAATGTTCTTATTCTTAGAAATACATTCTGAACCACTAATGATAAAGTGCCATGGTATGTGTGACTAACTTTGAAATGGTTCATAACAATTAAAATGGAGAAACTGGACACACACTCACTACACCACACCTGACATTTACAGATGAAGCAAATGTAGCAAATTACTAACCCTGATAAATGAGGAAGAGGCTATACAGGGTTCATTGCTTTATTCCTAGAATTTTTTGTATGTTTGAAATATTTAAAATAATCAGTGTCAGGTGGGGAAAGATGGTCAGCAGGCCTCAGGAAATTCCCAAGGCCAGCTCCAAGCAGAGTACACGACCTTCTTTTTCTTTCTCATGGCATTCTTAAGGACAATATATAACTAAGAATCAATAACAAAGGTAGGCAATGCTCCATGAGCTGTTTGCCTTTGCTAGGCATCCTGGGAGCACGTGCCTCACCCAGAAGATTTCCTGTGCCTCTGCTTTCTCCACAGCATTTACTGTAGTGAGCATGGTAAAAGAGAACTGAATATCAGTTCTCACCCTTGTCCCTGCTCCTTATATTGAAAATAGATTTTACTGCGATTATAGTTTCCCCTCCGTCTATACCTCCCAATTCCTTCCTACCTCTCCTCCGTTCCAAATCCATTCCCTTTCTGTGTCTCGTTAGAAAAGAACAGGTTGTTATTCTAAGAGATAGCAACCAGATAAGGCATAATAAAATATAATAAGATAAAGTAAATCCCACCACATCAAGGCTGGACAAGGCAACCTAACAGAAGGAAGAGTCCCAAGATCAGGCACAAGAATCAGAGACCCACTTGTTCTCACACTCGGGAGTCTCATAAAAATACTAAGTAACAGTATAATATATACACAGAGGACCTGGTGCAGACTTGTGTAGGCCCTGTGTTTGCTACTTTAGTCTCTGAGTGCATATGTTTAGTTGATTCAGAGGGCCTAGTTTCCTGGTGTCTTCCATCCCCTCTGGCTCTTACACTCTTGTGCCTTCTCTTCTGAAGGGAGGACTTTGTTGGAGACATCCCTTTTAGACTCTCTCTCTCTCTCTCTCTCTCTCTCTCTCTCTCTCTCTCTCTCTC
>CAJQZJ010000531.1:1902253-1923195 GCA_907164525.1 Lophiomys imhausi | reverse complement strand
CTCTCTCTCTCTCTCTCTCTCTCTCTCTCTCTCTCTCTCTCTCTCTCTCTCTCCACATAGAGTCTGGCTGTGGGTCTCTGCATCTATTCCCATTAGCTGCCAGAGTAAGCTTCTCCAATGATGATTGGATAAGACATTCATCTATGGGTATAGCAGGATATCATTAAGTGTCATTTCATTGATTTTTGTTTTAAACTAATGGTGTTTGGTCTTGCCCTGGGTCTCTGGGCTTTCTACCCTGGTTCTTGGGGTACCAGAGCAGTAACAGGCGTGGGCTCTGTCTTGTGGAGTGGTCCTTAAGTCAAATCAACCATTGGCTGACTACTTCCCTAAGTTCTGTGTCACCATTCCCCTTGCATACTTTATAGGCAGGACTTTATAGGTCAATGGTTTTGTGGCTGAGTTGGTGTTTATGTTTCTCATTTGGTATCCTGAAGAGTACCCTCCCACACCAAAGACACTGGAGCAGGAGTGAAGGTTCTATGTGGGCACCAGCTATACTTTTCCATGTTTAATGAGTTGTGCGAGTATTGTCCTCAGCAATGGGGATGTACTGTCAGTTTGCAGAGAGGAACTCATTGTCTTAGCAACAGCCTGGATTGTTTGGGGATACTCATGTGACCACTTTGTTCAACAACTCAACTGAATGCAACACAGTCCCACTTCTGAAAGCCTCATTTGGTGACAAAAAATGGCCAGTTGAGACTTTGTATCCCCATTATTAGGAGACCTCATGAGGATCAACTTCATATATTGTAGGAAGTTTCCATGTAACCTCTCAAATGTCCCTCAATTCCAGTTCCCTGCATTCCCTCCCTCAACCCAGTACTACAGTTCCCATCCCCACCTGCCCCAAATCCCACCTGTAAAATTTATTCTATTTTCCCTTCCTAGGGAAATACATGTGTCCACCCTAGAACCTTTCTCTATACCTCACCTCACTGGGTCTACTGAGTGTTACTTAGTTATCATTTACCTAATGGCTAATATCCACATATAAGTGAATACATACCATATTTATCTTTCTGGGTCTCAGTTACCTCACTCAGGATGATTTTTTCTAGTCCCATCCATTTGCCTGCAAATTTCATGATGTCATTGTTTTTAACAGCTGAGTAATACTTCATTTTGTAATGTACCACACTTTCTTTATCAGTTCTTCAGTTGAAGGACATCTAAGTGGTTTACAGTTTCTGGCTCTTATGAATAAAGCAGCAATGAACATGGTTGAGCAAGTGTCTTTGTGGTAGGATGGAGTGATCTTTGGGTATATGTCCAAGAGTTGTATAGCTAGATCTTTAGGTACATGTATTACCAAGCTTCTGAGGAAGTGTCACCCTAATTTCCACAATGACTGTACAAGTTTGCATTCCTACCAGCAATGGATAAGTGTTCCCTTTACTCCACTTCCTCACCAGCATAAGCTGTCATTTATTTTATTGATCTTGACCATTCTGATGAGTACAAGATAAAATCTCAGAGTAGTTTTGATCTGCATTTCCCTGATGGCTTAAGGATGTTGAATATTTCTTTAAGTATTTCTCAGTCATTTGTATTTTCTTTACTGATAATTCTCTGTTTAGATCTGTTCCCCATATTTAATTGGATTATTTGGGTTTTTTTGATATCTAGTTTCTTGAGTTCTTTATGTATTTTAGATATTAGTCCTCTATCAGATATGGAGTTGGCAAAAAACTTTTTCCCATTCTGAAGGCACTTACCATCTGAATGATGGCATACTATCTGAATGATAGTATACTTTGACTTACAGAAGCTCTTCAGTTTCATGATATCCTATTTAATTTTGATCTTAGTACCTGCACTACTGGTGTTCTGTTCAGAAAGTTTATCTCCTGTACCAATGTGTTCAAGCCTATTCCCCACTTTCTCCTCTATGAGGTTCAGTGTATCTGTTTTTATATTGAGCTTTTTAAAATCCACTTGGATTTGAGTTTTGTGCAGGGTAAGTGTAGATCTATTTGCATTCTTCTACATACAGATATCCAGTTTGACCAGCACCATTTGTTGAAGATGCTGACTTTCTTCCAGTGTGTATTTCTGACTTCTTCATAAAAAATCATGTGCCCATAAGTGTGTGGGTTTATGTCTGGGTCTTCAATTTGATTCCATTGTAACATGTCTGTTTTTATGCCAATACCATGTGGTTTTTATTACTATAGTTCTGTATGTAGTACTACTTGAAATCAAGGATAGTGAGACCTCCAGAAGTTCTTTTATTGTTCAGGATTGTCTTAGCTATTCTGGGATTTTTGTTTTTTCATGTGAAGTTGAGAATTGTTCTTTTAAGGTCTGTGAAGAATTGTGTTGGAATTTTGATGGGAATAGCATTGAATTTTTAGATTGATTTTGGTAGGATGCCAATTTTTATTATTTTAATCCTATGGATACATGAGTATTAGATATCTTTTCATCTTCTGATATCTTCTTCAATTTCTTTTCTCAAAGACTTGAAGTTTTTATCATACAAGTCTCACTTGCTTCGTTGGAGTTAGCCCAAGGTAATTTGTGTTATTTGATGTTATCGTGAAAGTGTTGTTTTCCTGATTTCCTCAGTCAGTTTATTGTTTGCAACAAATACAGGAGGGCTACTGATTTTTGTGAGTTAATTTTTTACCCAGCTATCTTGCAGAAAGTGTTTATCAGTTCTAGGAGTTCTGATGGAATTTTAAGGTTCACTTATGTATACTATCATATCATCTGTAGGGTTACTTTGAATTTTTCCTTTCCTATTTGTTTCCTCTTGATTTATTTTAGTTGTCTTATTGTTCTAGCTAAGACTTCAAGTACTATATTGACTGGGTATGGAGTGAGTGGAAACCTTGTTTTATCCCTGATTTTAGTGGAACTGCTTTAAGTTTCTCTCCATTTAATTTGATGTTAGCTATTGGCTTGCTATGGACTGCCTTTTATTTTACTTAGATATGTTCCAGTACCCTTAATCTCTCCAAGACTTTTATTATTATCATGAAATGGTGTTGGATTTTGTCAAAGGCCTTTTCTGCATCTAATGAGATGATTATGTATTTTTTTTCTTTCAGTTTGTTTATATGGTGGATTACATTGATGGATTACATTGATGGATTTTTTTTTGTATATAGAACCATCTTGGCATCCCTGGGATGAAGTTTACTTGATCATGGTGGATGATGTTTTTGATGTGTTCTTGAATTTGGTTTGAGAATATTTTATTGAGTACTTTTGCATTTATGTTTACAGGGAATTGGTCTGTAATTCTGTTTCTTTGTTGGCTCTTTATGTGGTTTTGGGGCTTCATATGAATTGGACAGTATTCCTTCTGTTTCTGTTTTGTGGAATAATCTGAGGAGTAATGGCATTCACTCTTTTTGAAATTCTGGTAGAATTTTGCTCCAAAACCATCTCGCCTTCAGCATTTTTTAGTTGGAGATTTTTAATGGCTATTTCTATTTCGCAAAGGGTTATAGGTCTATTTAAATTGCTTATCTGATCTTGATTTAACTTTGGTAAGTGGTATCTATTGAGAAAGTTTTACATTTGTTTTAGATTTTCAAATTTAGAATTTGGAATGTGGAATACAGATTTTTAAAGTATGTCTTTATGTTCTTGGTATTTTCTTGGTGTCTGTAGTTATGCCCCTCTTTTTCTTCTATTTTCATTAATTTATTTATTTGTTCACTTTACAGCCTGAATGCAGCCCTCTCCCACCTCTCCTCCCAGTCCCACTTTCACACCTCCTCCCCCATACCATACCATGTGTGTCTTTCTGGGTCTGGGTCACCTCTCTCAGGATGATATAAGTTCCATCCATTTGCCTGCAAATTTCATGATGTCCTTGTTTTTGATAGCTGAGTAATATTTAATTGTATAACCACATTGTTTTTTATCCATTCTTTGGTTGAGGGATGTCTGGGTTGTTTCAAATTTCTGACTATTAGGAATAAAGCTGCTTTAAACATAGTTGAGCAAACATCCTTGTGGTATGGTGGAGCATATATCTTAGTAGTATATCTGGGTCTTAAGGTAGAACTATAATTCTCAATTTTCTGAGAAACCACCAGATTGATTTTCAAAGTAGTTGTACAAGTTTGCCCTCCCATCAGCAATGGAAGAGTTTTCCCTTTGTTCCATATCCTTGCCAGCATGTGCTGTCACTTGAGTTTTTTATTTTAGCCATTCTGATGGAATCTCAGAGTCATTTTGATTTGCATTTCTCTCATAATTAAGGATGTTGAACATTTCTTTAAGTGCTTCTTTGACATTACAGATTCCTCTGTTGAAAATTGTTTGTTTAGCTCTATAACCCATTTTAATTGGGTTATTTGGTTTGTTGATGTTTAATTTCTTGAATTCTTTATACATTTTGGATATTAGCCCTCTGTCAGATATAGAGTTGGTAAAAATCTTTTCCCAATTTGCCATTTTGTCTGTAGGCTGTTGTTTTGTTATATTGACAGTATACTTTGCCTTACAGAAGCTTTTAATCTCCAGGGGGTCCCATTTATTAATTGTTGATCGTAGTGCCTGAGATGTTGGTGTTCTGTCCAGGAACTTGTCTCCTGTACCAATTTGTTCAAAGATATTTCTCACTTTCTCTTCTATTAGATTTAGTGTATCTGGTTTTATGTTGCGGTCTTTGATCCACTTGGACTTGAGTTTTGGCTTCTTCCTCAAAAATCAAGTGTCTGTAGGTGTATGAGTTTATTTCTGGGTCTTTGATTTGATTCCATTAATCAACCGGTCTGTTTTTTATGCCTACACTATGTGGTTTTTATTACTATTGCTCTGCAGTACAGCTTGAAATCAGGGATGGTGATACCTCCAGAAGTTCTTTTATTGTACAGGATTGTTTTAGCTATCTTGGGAGTTTTGTTTTTCCATATGAAGTTGAGAATTGCTCTTTCAAGGTCTGTGAAGAATTGTGTTGGAATTTTGATGGGGATTGTATTGAATCTATAGATAGTTTTTGGTAAGATGACCATTTTTACTATGTTAATCCTACCAGTCCATGAGCATGGGAGATCTTTCCATCTTCTGATATCTTCTTCAATATCTTTATTCAGAGACTTGAAGTTCTTATCGTATAGATCTTTCACTTGCTTAGAGTTTCACCATATTATTTGTGGGGATTGTGAAGGGTGAAATTATTTCCCTAATTTTGTTCTCAGCCTGTTTATTGTTTATATAAAGGAGGACTACTGATTTTTTAAAGTTAATTTTGTATCCAACCACTTTCCTGAAGGTGTTTATCAGCTGTAGGAGTTCTCTGGTAGAGTTTTAGGGGTCAGTTACATATATTTTCATATCATCTGTGAATAGCGATACTTTTGACTTCTTCCTTTCCTATTTGTATCCCCTTGATCTCCTTTAGTTGTCTTATTGCTCTAGTTAGAACTTCAAGGACTATATTAAATAGATACAGAGAGAGTGGGCAACCTTCTCTTGTCCCTAATTTTAGCGGGGTTGCTTTAGGTTTCTCTCCATTTAATTTGATGTTGGCTACTGACTTGGTGTATATTGCTTTTATTGTGTTTGAGTATGTGCCTTGTATCCCTGATCTATTCAAGACTTTTAACATGAAGAGGTGTTGGATTTTGTCAAAGGCTTTTTCAGCATCCAGTGAGATGATAATATGTTTTCTTTTCTTTCAGTTTGTTTATATGGAGGATTACATTGATGGATTTTTGTATATAGAACCATCTCTGCATCCCTGGGATGAAGCCTACTTGATCATGGTGGATGATGTTTTTGATGTGTTCTTGAATTCTTTTTTTTTGGTAAGTATTATATTGTATATTTTTGCATCTATGTTTACAAGGGAATTGGTCTGTAATTCTCTTTCTTGTTGAGTCTTTGTGTGATTTAGGTATCAGGGTAACTGTGGCCTCAAAGAATGAGTTTGGCAATATTCCTTCTGTTTCTATTTTGTGGAATAGTTTGAGGAGTATTGGCATTGGCTCTTCTTTGAAAGTCTGGTAGAATTCTGTGCTACTGGTCCTGGGTTTTTGATTTTTGTTTTTGCTTTTGTTGGGAGACTTTTAATGACTGCTTCTATTTCGCAAGGGTTATAGATCTATTTAAACTGCTTAACTGATCTTGATTTAACTTTGGTAAGTGGTATCTAACAAGAAAAGCATCCATTTCGTTTAAAATTTCCAATTTTTTGGAGTATAGGTTTTTGAAGTAAGAAGACCTAGTGATTCTTTGGATTTTCTCAGTGTCTGTCATGTCCCCCTTTTCATATCTGATTTTGTTTATTTGGATACTGTCTCTCTGCCTTTTAGTTAGTTTGACTAACTGTTTGTCTATCTTGTTGATTTTCTCAAAGAACCAGCTCTTGGTCTTGTTGATTCTTTGTATTGCTTTCTTTGTTTCTAATTTATTGATTTCAGCCCTGAGTTTGATTACTTCTGCTGGCCTACTCCTCTTGGGTGTGTTTGCTTCTTTTTGTTCTAGAGCTTTCAGGTATGCTTTTCAGTTGTTAGTATAAGATCTTTCCAATTTCTCAGTGAATGCACTTATCGCTATGAATTTTCTTCTTAGCACTGCTTTCATTGTGTCCCATAAATTTGGGTAAGTTGTGCCTTCATTTCCATTGAATTCTAGAAAGTCTTTAATTTCTTTCTGTATTTCTTCCCTGACTCAGTGGTCATTGAGTAGATAGTTGTTCAATTTCCATGAGTTTGTAGGCTTTCTGTTGTTTCTGTTGTTGTTAAAGTCCAGCTTTACTCCATGGTGGTTTGGTAATATACAAGGGGCTATTTCAATTTTCTTGTATCTGTTGAGGCTTGCTTTGTGACCAAGTATATGCTCAATTTTGGAGAAGGTTCTGTGAGGTGCTGAGAAGAAGATTAAATTCTTTTGTGTTTGAGTGGAATGTTCCGTAGATGTCTGTTGGGTCCACTTGTTTCATAATGTTGGTTAGTTTCATTATTTCTGTGTTTAGTTCCTGTTTCAATGACCCATTGCGGGGTCAATGAATAAGACACAAAGGAGAGAGAAAGGAAGATGGAGGAGGGAAGAAAGAAAAAGTAGGCTTCTGCCTTCCTCTGTTTTTCTTTCAGAAGGGCCTCTGGCATATTGGAAAGTGCTGCCTACATACAGGATATGTCTCAGTCATCTCTGTAAATGCCCCCATGGATGCACCTGACATGTTTTTACTCATCTTCTAAGTGTCCCAGGCTAATCGAGTTGCCAATCAAAGTTTGCTAGTACAACAGATGTGGTGATGCACTTCTGTAATCCTAGCACTTGGAAGGCCTAGATGAGAGAGAATCAGGAATTTGAGGCAAACTTGGGCTACATAGTAAGACCCTATCTTAAAAAAAAAAAAAAGTCAAAGGAAAAGGGGAAAAAAAGATTAGCTACCACTCTTATCTTTTGTTGATTTCCCGAAACTATCAAACCATCCTTGGCTTGCAGTAAGCTACTCCCTCTGTTGTCTTATTGTATGTTCTCAGAAATGGTCAGAGAGGCAACAATTTTAGCTGAAGCAGTAGTTTGTTTCAGAAGACCGACTATTCTTGTCAAGAATAGTAGTTCATCCTGTTATTAAAATATTTGCCATCATGGGTCACGACTTGGTGAGGCAGTTTTAAGTAAATATTTTGAATATGATGTCTGTGCTCTGCCATGGATTCTCCTGTACCATCTCTAGAAGAGATGCTTTCAAGACACACATCAGTGCTATGCCTCAGTTCAAATCTGTTTGAAAAGGTATTTTTTTGCATCTATGTTTACAAGGGAATTGGTCTGTAATTCTCTTTCTTTGTTGAGTCTTTGTGTGGTTTAGGTATAAGGGTGACTGTGGCCTCAAAGGCATAGCACTTATGTGTGGCTGGAAAGCATGTCAGGTAACCCTTGCATCAGAGATATGAGGAGGAAGTAGTCATGTATGTCCTTGATTCAGTTCCCTGTGCTCACCCACATACAGCATAGTCTGGTCTTCAGAAATACCTGGGACAGTCAGTCAGAGAGGACAGTAAAAGGACAATGAGCTTCAATCTAACTTGAATTTTCCCTTTGGAAATACAGTGGAAGCATGAGACCCTGAGATACACCCATATCTCCCAAGCCTCACCACTTCAGTGTCTTCTAGGTACTTCCAACTTTTGTGTCTGTATCTTGATGATTGAAGTCTATATTTGCAACTATATATTAGGTCCAAGATAAATGATCCCCCCCTCAAAGAAGCATCCTTCTGCAATGAATGATGGAGATGTCTCTCAGAAGCAACCTCATCCTTTAGGTAGGATCATTCTGGAAGTGTGTGTTTTATACCATTTCCCAGAGTTTCCCTTTAAAATTAAGCTACAGTTGTCTACTCTGAAGTTGGCTTAATAATTCACTTTTTATTGGCTGTCTTTTCCTCCCTAACTCACTTCCTCTCTCTTGCTGGCATCTCTTTGGATTATTTCCCACATAAACCATTTACTTTCAGGTCCTTATTTCAAGGGCAGCTTCTAGAGGACCCCAAACAAGGAGAATTCTCCAGCATCAAGTCAGCATTGTTAAACATACTGCTCTGGAAATGTGAGGTGAGAGGCACAGCTCCTCCTCTTCCTTCCTCTTCTCATTCAAGGTTGTAGGGACTGTGGCCAGAGATCTGTGGGCGGTGCCCTCCTCTGTGTAACCCTGTGGATCTGTACTGAGGATTCTCCTTGCTGTGGTGTGAATTGTTGAATAAAACAATACTAACAGTAATAGAGTAAGCAAGATGCTATGTTGATTAGTCATGAAAGGAACTAATCTTTTGCTTAGAGTGACATCTCCCAAACTGTGTTCCAGATGATGCTAATACATAGAAACACTGTGGTCAAAGGTGGGAATGTCTAGAGTAATCAGAAACTGTTTGGTAGTAGAACTCCTTAGGGCTTTTAGTAGGGCAAAGTGCATTGTGATTCTCTAAGAGAGGGGTCACATCTATAGTGTTTTCCAAGCCTCTATAGCCATAGACCTTCTTGGAAACCATCCATTAATATCCCATTTGAATCAGTTTGGGAATTGATAATAAAGAGACATAGTCTGCCTCCTAAATGCTTGCCTTTCAATTACAAATGTTTTACGGTAAATTTTCAACTTCATCCTAGACATTGAAATTTCTTTTCTCTGTTCTTTGTGAAGCCAGACCTTAGAATTCTTGTTCCTCACAGTCTACAAGGCACTGTCATCATCAGACCCAGCAATCACTGGGCTTTCCAGTCTCCAGCTGGATTTAGAAGTCTTTTTGGGGGGATGGGGTACTCAACCAATAAAAATCTGAACAAATATTCCAAAATTTGAAAATGTCTCAAATTCGTAACCTATTTAGTCCTAGGTATTTTGGACAATGGTTCTTCAACCTGTGTCTGATAATAGTTAAGTTTTCCTCAGGATCCCCTGGTGTCTATTGATGCATGTTTATGGGAGTGTGAAGCAAGCAGAACAGCCCAGAGTTCTTTTTTTTTTTTTTTTTAACCTCTGGAGGTTGAACTTAGAGTAAATATTCAGTTAACATAGAGTTTTCTAAGACTTGGCAGTTTGAAGAAGTCACTGGACCAGGCTAGATGAGAGAAGGATGAAAACACAAGGGCCCTCAGAGGCTGATGCCCAGGACCTTCCAGAAGCTTTGTGAGTTGGGGATTCTAGGCTACAGAAGGTAGGGACCCTGGGTAAGACTAGGATATCTAAAGCAATTACAAATGTTCATCCTGCTATTTATCAACTGTGTGACGCTGAGTGAATTAGCATGAAGAATCAGAACCTCAGTCCCCTTGTTTATAAAACAGAGACAAGAATAATGTCTCTCCAGACTGACCTCCATAGTAGTCACAAGCTTGCACTCCCACCAGCAATGGAGGAGTGTTCCCCTTCTCCGCAACCTCACCAGCATGTGCTGTCATTTGGGTTTTTGATCTTAGCCATTCTGACAGGTATGAAATCAGTCTGGCGATATCTTAGAAAACTTGGAATAGCTCTACCTCAAGACCCAGCCATACCACTTCTGGGTATACATCCAAATGATTCCTCACCAAACCACAAGGACGTTTCCTCATCTATGTTCATAGCAGCCTTATTTGTAATAGCTAGAAACTGGAAACAACCCAGATGTACTTCAACTGAGGAATGGATAAATAAATAAAAAAAGCTATGGTCCATCTACACAATGGAATACTACTCAGCCATCAGAAACAACGAAATCATGCAATTTGCAGCCAAATGGATGGAACTAGAGAAGCTCATCCTGACTGAGCTAACCCAGACTCAGAAGGATGCACATGGCATCTATTCACTTATAATCGGATTTTAGCCATATAGTACAGGATAACTATACTACAACCAATGCACCAAAGGGAACAGGAACATAGACTTTGTTACTTGTCAACGAGACACTCTGCCCTAGTGGTGCTGCCTTGTAGGCCCCCAGTGTATGAGGAGGCTCTTGGCCCTCATATGACCGTTGAACTGGGGTGGGGGACTGATATGTAGGGACACACCACTCCAGGGGAGTGGGATGGAAGGGATAGGGGGTAGAGGGAGGGAGGGTGGGACTGGGAGGTGCAGAAAGAGGACACTGTGATGGCGATGTAACCTGAAGCAATAAATAAACATTAAAAAAAGAATAATGTCTTTCAGGGCTAGAGAGGTGGCCCAGTCATTAAGAACGCTTGCTGTTCTGCAGAGAACCCTGTCCAGATCCCAGCACACACTTGGTGTCTCATAGCCTCCTGTAGCTCTAGTTCTAAAGGATCTAAAACCCTCTTCTGGTCTTTGAGGGCACCAAACATGGACATGGTGCGCATACATACACTCAAGCAAAACATTCATAGACATAACATAGAAACAAACAATCTAAAAAGATATTCTTTGTGGGTTGTGCTGAGCATAAAGTGAGGTCATGGACATAAGGTTTTTCAGAGAAGACACCCGGTGTATGTAGTAGGAATGACAATGGCAAGTAGCTAGCGTTAGCAGGATGTTATCTATAACTTTTATTTCAGGGCAAAAATTAACAGTTTAACATAAAGTAGACAGGATCTTATTGGCATCTTACTTATTGGCTGTTTTCTAATGACTTTTGGTAGCGTTTTTGTTTTTGTTCTGTTTCTTTTGTTTTTGTGTAAAACCGGTCTGGTTTGTTTACTTGCTTGTTTTGCTTTTCTCTCCAACCCACTAGGAAACAAAACAAAACAAACAAAGAAAAGAAAAAAAAAGGACAAATAGAGAATTACGGAACTACAATCCCTAAACTTAGGCACTTTTCCTTTACTGTCTTGGGAAATTTTGATGAGAAGCCTGTGTAGTGGTTTTAAACGGCCATCTTCTGTCCTTACCCTTAAGCTCCTAACTGTGATTTATATTTCCCTATTTTAAGCTAGTGTAGATTTATGAGACTTTAAACACCATAGTTGCAGTTATTGTAGGTTTAAAGGGATTAAGCTGGTCCAGCGGCACTTGGAGGCATGAAGGTTGTTTAAGAGGTTTATTAGGGTTTCCATATCGAAACCCACTTTTTAAGAAGTCTCCTACCCTGGGTTTGAATCTATTTATTTGGGGCAGAAGAGTGAATTTTCAGGATTTCTCAAAAGTGTGAGAACCATATATCCCTAGGCCTCGTGTGCTTTGTTTGGACTTCTGGCTGCCTCTGGCCAGTACCTCTTTCTCTTTCACATCCAGCTGGCTGTCTTTTCTAGGTTTTTCTTCCTCCCTTCCTACCCTCACCCAGTATATCTGATCTTTTATGTTCCTCTCTGTTCACCTAGTCAAACATAGAGCCTCTGACCCATGAACCTAAGGGGACCGAAGGGAAGCCTGGCGCTTCCTTCCTGCCCTGGGCTCCTTGCTGACCCGGATGCTGGCGTGGGTGGGACTGCTGCAATAAAAGGACAACACATCTCCCTGTTTACGCCAGAGGGAGCAGTGACTCTGTGACTGTTTAGAGTCCAGACTTTCCAAATAGGCTGTCCATTGAAGGCAAAGAACACATGGCTCCTAGGCTTTCGGGTTTAAAAGACGCTGCATTGAGTAGCCTTGAAAATAGGTTTAGAATACAAGGTGGGTCCATTCTTTGTCTTGTTCTAACAATCCTGGGAAGAGACAACTTTCTTCTCCTTGCCAATAATTATGTTCATAAGCCTCTGCATCATATGACTCCCAGGTTTCTTCAAGGCTCAGTTCTACCCGTCATGTCAAATCCGTGTGGGTGTAGAGAAAGTGAACTCATTTTAATACCAGCCTGAACCAGACATCACTGGGAAAGAAATCAGAGAAGCCATTCCAAAGTCAAATAAAAATAACTCCTGTGAGTACAAACTCTCGGATCCCACTTAGATGCTCAAGACTTGGCTCACGGGAACTTTCTGAGATACTGGAAGATGCTCTGACTCAAATGTGCGGAGGGTTCCATAGGTCTATAAAATTGTGGAAACTCTTTATGATGCACAGTTAAGGTGGGAATAAACTAAGCTTAGGTTTAAAAAAAATGTATCTGCTGTGTGTTCACATTTCTCTTCATCAACATTAGCAAAGATTATGGAGAGCTGGGTATAAATCATAACCCCCAAACTGTAAGTGCTAGTTTAAATAGCCTATATTGTACACCCATATATATACATATACATACATGAGTTCTTATTGCCACGCATTATGTTCAAAAACCTCTGCATCTTGTTTCTTATTTTTAATATATATATTATATATATTTGATACACACACACGTATGTATGAATGACATGGATAATTCAGAACAATAGATACAGCACCCACATGGGTGCTGACGATCCAGGACTTTGGAACGTTTACTGAGCAAAACTTGACTGACAGAGGCAGGGAGAGAGCAGGCAGCCAAAAAAAAGGCAGCAGGGTAAGCCAGATCAAACATTATAGAGGAAAGACAACTAGAGGGTGACTGACCGCACATATGATACTAATATGCTGACTTTGTAATATGAACTGTGTATGCTATAAAAATACAGAGGAATTGATGAGTCTGAGTCGATGTTCACTGTAAAACGAGACAAAACACCAAGTGGTCCTGCCCTCTAGATAGCAGGGAGTCTTTGTCAGCTCTATCTTTCCCATATTCCTAATTAAAATTTTGATGTAACTTAAGTGAGGCACCATGCCCTATGTGTTCTGACATCCAAATATCCATTTCAAAGTTGGCCAGGCCCAGAGGATGATGTAAGTAGATCAGGAGATGGAGTTAAGATTCAGCACATTGGATTTTTGTCCCTGCCATGTGACCTTGTGGGAAATCACTTGTTCTATTTATTTATTTGTTTATCTAGTCAGTAAAATTAGCACCATTAAAAAGCAAGTAGTTTGCAAGATACTAGGGACAGAGAGCTCCAGATATCCCTTTCCTCATTTGTAAATGTCCGTTGTGGAATCTCTGCGCCAGTCCGACAACTGTGCCAGCAGCTGGCATGAGTAATGATGTGGTCATGCTCAGAGACCTCAAGGCTGTGCCTCAATGATGACTGTGCTTAGGCTGCATGACATATATAGGATTTCTTAACTTTTTTGGTCTGCTTCTTTCCAAAGGGTGACTCCAGGCCACTTAAGGCATCTTTGCTATAAAAATTCCATGGAAATGAAACTAAGTGCTTTAGTTTTGTTTCTTGAAAAACTGCTCTTAAAAACCCTTCTAAGTCATTTTTTGAAATTAATTCCTCATTGCTTTAAATGTCAAACTCACATATAATCACAAATATCAAATTAACACTTGATCTTATGCAGGGCAATAGACCAAGTTTTTTCCTTCCTTCCTTCCTTCCTTCCTTCCTTCCTTCCTTCCTTCCTTTTTCCTTCCTTCCTTCCTTCCTTCCTCCCTCTCTCTTTTCCTTGCTCCCTCTTTCTCTTTCTTTCTTTATCTCTCTATATGTATGCAATATTTATGTATGTATGTATGTATGTATGTATGTATTCATGTAGCTGCAGGAGTGTGTGTGTGTGTGTGTGTGTGTGTGTGTGTGTGTGTATCTGTAGGATGAAAACTGATGTTGGCTATCTTCCTGGCTGTCCATCTAATGTTTGAGATGTGATCTCTCACTGAACCCAGAGCTCACTGACTGGCGAAGTTATTTGGCCAATGAGCTATGGATCTGCTTGTTTCTGCCTTTCCCTGGCTCTGGGATTACAGATATATCAGATCTGGCTTTTATGTGGGTGTTGGGATCCATGCTTTTGTGGCAGGCATTTCACTGAGCCATCTCCCTAGTTCAGATCAAGGTTTTTGACAAACCTTTCTGATTCACAGTGTTCTTTGTCCCCCTGACCCCTCCTCAAACAAAAATTACAACTCAATACACATAAAATATCCTCTCCTTTTGAAGTCCTCCTCACACTATAAGCACTTAAAACTCTCCAGAGCCTTCTTCAAGCATGCAACATATGTTCTCTTCCAGATCATCACACAACTCTCAGTTGGGAGTGGTCAGGGTAGGATTCAAATTCAACTCTTGCCAATTTATAATGCATGGCTACAAACTTCCCTAAGCCTGTCTGTGCCTCAGATATTTCATCTGCAAGTGGGTACAATGATATGTACTTTAAGTTTTTGTGTCAGAAGATGATGGATATAAACATGTGGTATGATGCCTAGCCACTAGGCATTAGAAAGCAATGGTGGTTGCCAGAGACAGAGGCTGAGGAGAAAAAAGTCTGGCATTCTCTTGGAAAAAAGAAGCCAGAACCTTAGCTTTTGTTGAGTAGCTGCTGCTGCTGCTGGTGGTGGTGGTGGTGGTGGTGGTGGTGATGATGGTGTGTGTGCATGTATGATAGAACTTTAGACTATTAAGATCAGGAGTGTATGTTATTTGTCTGAGAGGACTGACATTCTAAGAGGGTAATAAATCATCCACATGCTCTTGACCCAAGAATGGGAGAGTTTTTCTTCTTAACCTAGCACCCAGCCATTAGCAGGAGTGTACATGGAATAACAGTGGAGAAATGTCAAGCCCTAGCCAGCTGTCATGGCCAAATATGTGCATACCACCATCAGATTACCTCTACATTCCCCCCAGGAAAGGTTGACATCTCTGGCCCTCTCCAAAAAAGGCCCTGTTCCACACAACAGGTCAGAGTCAGTGTCAGCTTGGGGCTGAGAACCTGGAGATGGAACATGCCTGCCGATCCAAGAACAACAGACAACCATCTCAGACTGTGATTCCGGTTGGTTGGAATTTACAGCTGGCTGAACAATGACCGCATTCATGAACTGAACTTCTGCTTACCCTCCTTGTCCAAAGCCCTTCATCTTTCTTCCGAACAGACAGCCAACTGTGCTCTGAGATTTGTGCTGTTAACACCTGGAAGTGCTGGGCAGCCTTCACTACTTCGAGACAAAATCTAACATGCATGATTTGAAAGTAGCTATGGCATGCACACCTAGTGTGATAATGAGGAGGCCCAAGTTAAAATAGAGCTCCACACAGGAGGAGGGCACACATAGTCTTTCCACTTCTTCTCTAACTAGTAGCAAATAAGGGACCTTTGGGGTTGGCCAACCATCCTGGTTTGCATGGGACTTTCTTGGTTTCAACCATGAACATTCTTGTGTGTCAGGAAAGCCCTAAGTTCCTGGCAAGATATAAAAATTGATCATCCTACACGTGGCTCATAATAGGCAGCCAATAAATTCATCCATCAAAAGAAATATACTAAAGTTTGGGGATGTAGCTAAGTGGTAGTAGTGTGTTTGCCTGTGCATGTACAAGGCCTCAGGTAAAAAAAAACCAAATTATAAGTATGGACAAATACATTAAATGAGCATTTGATATGTAGTTGGAGTTATAATGCAACACACAGGATGGATGATCTCTGATGGATAATGGTTGGAGGTGCAGCTTGTGGAAACCAGGGTGCTAGTCTAATGATGTGGAGTTCTGGTGTGCTGGCTAGTTTTATGTCCACTTGACACAAGCTGGAGTCATCAGAGAGGAGAGAACCTCAGTTGAGAAAATGTCTCCATAAGATTGGACCTCAGACAAGCCTGTAGGGCACTTTCTTAATTAGAGATTGATGTGGGAGGGCCTAGTTCATTGTGGGTGGTGCCATCCCTTGGCTGGGGGTTTTGGGTTCTACAAGAAAGCAGGCTGAGCAAGCCATGGGGAGCAAGCCAGTAAGCAGCACCCCTCCATGACCTCTGCATCAGCTCCTGCCTCCAAGTACCAGCCCTGTTTGAGTTCCTGTACTGACTTTCTTTGATGATGAACAGCAGTATAGAAGTGTAGGCCAAATAAACCCTTTCCTCCCCAAATTGCTTCTGGTCATTTTTTTAATCATAACAATAATAATCTTAGCTGAGACATCTGGCTTGGGGCTTTTAATACCTTCTTATTTCTGTCTCTTCTTTTGACTTTAGTTTACACAACAAGGTAAATGGTTGTCAACTCTCTGCACTATTTTCAAATCATTAAGACACGAGTAGGATTTCTAAAGCCTATTTTACTAATTGTTAACTTTCTCACCTTATCTACACAAAGGCCGGGTGTTTAAATATGATTTATCATATACACTTGGGAAGGGAGGAACATATGTCTGGTCAAAGAAATTCAACAATCCTTCACCGAGGATCTGCTCTTGCTCTTGGGTTGTGTGCTGCAGAACACTGAACAATAAGTGAAACAGGGTCTTTGCCCAGAGTAGCTATCAACCCAGGAGGATATGTGATTAAACATACATGAATATTCATTATATGAAACTGACTTGATACAGGCATGCTATTGTAATGATTTTTTTTTTTTTTACTCTATGAGAGATAGAGATTGGCTTAGAGACATTATGACTACCTTCTTTTTTTTTTTTGGTTTTTCAAGACAGGGTTTCTCTGTATAGCCCTGGCTGTCCTGGACTCAATTTGTAGACCAGGCTGGCCTCGAACTCGCAAAGATCCACCTGCCTCTGCCTCCCAAGTGCTGGGATTAAAGGCGTGCGCCACCACTGCCCAGCATGACTACCTTCTTAAGAGGTAGAATTTAAGGTTGCCTCTGACGGAAAAGTAGGACTTCAGAAATGGCTATCAGCCCAAAACAGTGGTACATTCCTGTACTGCTGGTACTTTGGAAGCTGAGGTAGAAGGCTATTGTGTTTGGGGCCAGTCTGGGACACACAGAAAGATCACATCTAAAACAATAAATAAACAAAATAAGCCAAGAAGCTGACTTTGGGGAAGGATAGAATGACTTCCTGAATAGAAGAAATTCTGTGGTTATAGAGAGACAGGGAATGGGTGAAGGAGGAGACCAGATGGGAGTATTAAATAGAGAGGGGGAGAAGAGAGTGGAAAGTAAGGAAGGGAATATGGTGAGAGACCACAAACACTAAGGGTCATATGGAAACCCACTACTGTAGAAGCTTCTTAAAATATATATACATATATGAAAGAAATCTAAATGGAGTCACAAAAAAAGGGGGACACAAAGACCCAACTAGACATCTTTTGCTCCCAAGTGAAATCTCCAGCACCAGGAATAGACTACATCTAATTGAGCTGTTGGCCTACAGGTTCCCAGGAAGCCCCTCAAACAACTCAGGCTAATGCCAAAGTCATCGGCTGCTCTCTGATAACTGATGGTAAAGTCCTGTTGCTGAAAGACAACACTTATGTATCTCATAGACCATGGAGAAGCTGATATGGTGCCTAAGTAGAGCTTTCACTACTACTGATGAGTGTTCATGGTACTGGTAAGGTACTCTGCATGCTACCAGAGGAGAAGTGTAAGCCCCCAAACAAACTACAAACCCTGTGATCTATGGTGGTAACTTGCCTGCATGATGTGCTAGTGAAATAGTGGCACAAACATTGTGAGGGTAACCAACCACTCTCTGATAGGATTTAAGGCTTGCTCCATGAGATGGAACCCATGCCTGACCCTGTTTGGTGACCGATAACCTGAGACTAGATAGGCCTTGGGTCTAGGAGAAAACCAAATGCTATTGTTTTTCTGAAGGAACACAGTAATAAAATGACTCTTAATGACATTCTGCTACACTCAGTGTCTTGTTCAGCTTTCATCAGAGAAACTTACTCCTGCAGTAGGTAGGAACAAATACTCAGACCTACAGCTCAACAATGTGCAGACAGTGAGAGATCTTGGAATACTCAACACTAAGTGGGATGCTTTTGTCAAACCCCTCCTCTCAGGGTTCACGTATCTATGCAGGAGAGGAGGCAGAAAGATTGTAAAAGCCAGAGGGAATGGTTGATACCTAGGAAACAGTGTCTTCCAGACATAATAGAACTGACACACATATGAACTCACAGAGACTGCAGAAGCAGGCACAGTGCCTGCGTGGCTCTTAGCTAGGGCGTCTCAGCACTGAGAGGGGAAAGTGGACACAAGCCCCCATCTCTAGCCCAGAAACTTTCTCCAAGTGATAATTGCTTGCAAAAGAAAAGTAATTTTTCTCAAATGGAATCTCTCTGAATATATAAACTAGCTACATTTAAGGATAGGTTCTGAGCTCAGCAGACAGATAGTACAAAATAAAGTCAATGGAACTTTTAGAGACTTTTTTTTCTTGTATTGCTTGTTTGGGCATTTTAGAAAAACGTTACTGGTCTTTTACTTGTATATTATGGTTTCCAATTCTCTCTCTCTCTCTCTCTCTCTATATATATATATATATATATATATATATATATACATATGTATGTGTTTCCTGTGCCTTTTCTTTTTAAAAAATATTCTGGGTTTTTTTTTTGCCTGTTAGAGAGAGAGAGAGAGAGAGAGAGAGAAAGAAGGCATGGACCTGGATGAGGAGCTAAATATATTGTATGAAAAAATTGTTTTCAATAAAAAAGAGAGAAAGAAATACTGTATTAATTAGTCTCCCCTGGCCACTTGTGGTGTATAACACCAGAAAGCATATATAATTTGTTAGCTCAGGAGGAAGTCCAAGGCTGCTGTAGTAGCTTTGGAGGTCACTAATGTTCTAGTCTTCTTTTTGTCTTCTGCTTCACTATCCTTGGTTTGCAGCTTTACTGCTTCAGGTTCCCAAGATGATTGCTTCCCTGGAAGTCTCATCCTTGTGGATGAGGGAAGAATAAAAATTTAAGAAGAAGAGAGGAGGAGTAGGAAAGAAATTAAAGGTACACTGCTTATATAAAAAGAAAAAAAAACCTTGCCCCCAATCCCTAGAAGAAATTTTCTTCTGTTATCTTTTACAATAAAGAGCAGGTTCCACGGCCACCACTAGCCGCAAGGGAGTCTGGAACTGTATGGTAATCTGTAACATGAAGGCAGGACAGAAAGCATTGGGGAACATAACCAGCAATACTGTGCCTTTGAGCAGAGGCTTATGAGTGGAGGCAAGGCAGGAACTTCTGAATCAGTGAGATCTGCAATTGTGTCTATGTGTAATCAGGACAAGATTATGTGGGACGTTTTGCAGGGTGTGGAGAGGAGGAACCTGAACAAAATATTGGAAAAATATGAGCCAAATGCAAGAGTCATAGCTCTCTTCTAAAACTCTAGAACAGCCTGTGTTTTACCTTAAATAGATGACTTCATAATTCCCAGTCTTGCCTCTCCAGGTTCATGATATCCAGCACCTGAACAGAGGCATAAGAACCCCACTTTCAATATTGTACATACACACCATTGTCAGGTGAAGATGATGGAAACACTTAGCAGATATTCTTTTCTTGAAATTCATCAGCTTTATTACTTACGTATTGATCAATCCCACTTACTCTTTAAGCTTCTATATTATATCAACCTTTATACCATGACACAATTGTAACTTCAAATTTCACTAGGTACTATTTAGAAAATCAAAATAATCTCTATACTGACAATGTTAATCAAAAGTATACATGTCGGTATATAAATAAACATATACACACATTCCTATGTATACATGCATTGATGTTTAGTACTCAATACTTCTAAAATTGCTGCATTTTACACCTACCCCTATTTTTTTCCTTTGTACTTCCCATTTCATTTAGAACAGTATTTTTGAGGGAGAATTGTTCTTTAGCTTTGCTGTTTCTTTAGTATCCTGGGACAATTTGACTTTTGTCACTCTTTCAAGCT
Organism: Lophiomys imhausi; assembly: GCA_907164525.1. Classification (NCBI taxonomy): domain Eukaryota; kingdom Metazoa; phylum Chordata; class Mammalia; order Rodentia; family Muridae; genus Lophiomys; species Lophiomys imhausi. Next base: position 1,903,174 of record CAJQZJ010000531.1, on the reverse strand, counting down.
ACAGCCACCTCTGAATGATTTTCCCATTGCCTGGATCCAGTCTTAGTTCCTTTCAGGGGAATAGATTCCGAAGATAGAAGAGTAAAAAAGAAAAAGAAAAAAAAAGAAAACTCATGAAAAGCCTTCTATTATTATTAATAGGGAAAATCATAGTATTATGATTAATAATAGTGTTATTATAATCATATTTTTATGACTCTAAGTCAGAAGTCAGCTAAGAGGTTTATTTTCTTTTGTTTTGTTTTTTGTGCCAGACAGTAAACAGTTTTGACTTCACCATATGGTCTTTTTTGTAAGTTCTCAACTTTGCCTTTGTCTCACAAAAGTAGCCATATACACTAAGTACACAACTGGGCATGTCTGTGTACCAAAAAAAACCCCAAAAAATAAAAACAAAAAAAACTTATTTACAAGCAAGACATTGCTCCAAGTGAACACCAGGAAGAGCCCCCCCACCTCTCTCTGCCTCTCTTCTACATTTCAATCCTTTTTTGTCATACACTACAAATCATATTTTTCCAACTTTTAAGTGACATTAGTCTTCCAAATCCAGAATTTTCTAGCTCCTTTTATTTTCTCTGGATTGTTTCCCTCTAAACCAGGCTTTTAAGCATGTATATCGAGCCCCATTTCATAGACAAGACAAAACAAAACAAGACACAATAAACAATTAGAATCTGGACTACCATTCTGGTATCTTTTTCTTTTTTTCCTTCCTTCCTTCCTTCCTTCCTTCCTTCCTTCCTTCCTTCCTTCCTTCCTTCCTTCCTTCCTTCTTCCTTCCTTCCTTTCTTCCTTCCTCCTTCCTTCTTCCTTCCTTCCTTCCTCCCTCCCTCCCTCCTTCCTTCCTTCCTTCTTTCTTTCTTTTCTTTTCTTTTTTTTTAACCACTGAAATTTCTTGGGCAAATGATCTCACTCTGC
>CAJQZJ010000531.1:1839927-1897427 GCA_907164525.1 Lophiomys imhausi | reverse complement strand
TCAGATAAAAAGCTGTTGAGATGGCTCGCATGGAAGACAGCTTGTACACAGACCCCGATGATCTGAATTTGATTTCCAAATCCCAAAAGGATGCAGGAGAGAACTGGTGCCTGAGAGTTGTCCCCTAAACTCTACACATGCAACCTGGAACATGCACACACACATACACACACACAAATTAAAAAAAAAACAGATTGAGTTTCATGTTTCACATTGTCCCTGCTAGTATAGTGACAGGTTTTCAGTCAAGACTGAAGAGATGGCTCAGTGGTTAAGACATTGGCTGTCTTGAGGGGACTTATCTGGCTCTGTTCCCCACACCCATATGGCAATTCACACTGTTTATAACTGAGTTCCAGGCAATTGGATTCCCTCTTCTTGCCTCCTTGCCTTGGTGGGCACTGCAGTGCCCATGGTGCACTGCATGCACATGGTGCACATACAGATGTGTAGGCAAAACATTCATGCATATCAAATAAGAATATCATCTTTAAAAAAATTAAAGACATCAAGCCCCACTTTCTCTTTTTTTAGTATACAGAAATACAAAGTTTGTATTGATAATCTCATTATTAGTGCTAGTAGTTTTTTGACAAATTTCAAGGAGTTTTTCTAAACAGCAACCATATTTTAAGTAAAAGTAGTTTTGTCTCTTCATCTCTGATTTGGATATCTTTATTTTTCTTAGTGGACTGTCTAGAAAATCAAGGAAAATGTTGGGTAGGCATGAGAATGCATATCCTTGCCTTGTTTTGATGTCAGGAGAAATTCATTGTATCTTTCATTGTTAAGTAAATGTTAGGGCGTTAAACAAGCTTTGTTTGTGCCTTTTATTAAGCGGCTTTAATTCCTACTTCGCTATGAGTTTTGGTCAGAATTGAACATTGGATTTTGAAATCCATTTGGCTTTTTCTGCATCTGTTGAGATACTTCATATGACTTTCTTTTAAATCACATTATATACAATAACATATGCTATATATATATTATGTTGATATGTATATAACCATTAATATATATAACAATATGTATATATTATATTGAATTAAGTTCTATTCTAATGACATAGTACATGTTTAATGATATCTGCAAAGACCTCATTTATAAAATAAAGTCACATTAATGGATACCAACATTTAGGCATTCAGTGTATCTTTTGTGGAATACAGTGCAACTCCCAATATATGATAAGCTTCACTGATAGATTTTCAAATTAAAAACTAACCTTGTTTCCTTGAAATAACCCCATATGATCATGATGTTTAATTCTTTTTATGCATTATTAGACTTGATGTGCTAATATTTTACTAATAATTCTGCATTGTCTTCATAAGTGATTGAGGTCTGTGGAATCCTACATCTTTAAATGGTTTTCATTTAGTTTCATTATTAGGATAATGCTGTGTTCATAAAAGTAGTTGGTAAATATTCCATCATGTTTACTTTTCTGGGGAATCCTTATAGAAATCATTTCTTCATTAAATGAAGAATTAAATGAATTTACCACTAGCCCTATAAATATGAGTATTTTTATGGAAAGATTTTTTAAGCTACAAACAATTTCTTTAATGACCATATGGCTACTTATCTATTTTTTTGAACTTTAATAGTTGTATGTTTGAATCAATTTGTTCATTTAATGTAAGTTGCTAAATTTATTATAAATAAACTTATTTATGATATTTCTCCATTACTCGTCCTGTATCTGTCGAGACTGTAGTGATGACTCCTCTCTCACTAATGCTAATTGTAGCATTTGCTTTTCTCTATTATTTCATTATCAGTCTGGCTAGATTATCTGTTTTTTAAATCTTGTCAACCCAGTTTTGGGTTTATTTTCTTTCTTCCCTGTATTGAATTTATTGCCTTCTGTACCAGTATTTTAAGTTTTCTGTTCTGCTTTAACTTCATTTGTTCTTTTGTGGAAGTTTATAATTGTTGATGTGTATTCATTGCACAAACCAATGGTTTTAGCTCACATTTTCATTCATGCTTAAATTGTGAGAACTTCTCTTTTTTAAATAACATTTAGCACAATGCACACGTTGCTTCAACTGCACCCCACAGATGGTTCTTAGGTTGAATTTTCATTTTTATTCACTTTAAACTTTCTTCTAATATTTCTTTTCATAATTTTTTGTTTGACGTTTCATACATGTATCCTTGTTATTTTCACCCTATCCTTTTTTTATTTCCTTCCATCCCCTCAAGCCCTCTCATCCCTAACATTCCCTTTGACTTTTGGTTTTGTTTTTGTGACCCATTTAGTTTAACCAGGGCCTGTATGACCATGGATTGAAGGTGTTCATTGGAACCTTCTGGGGTCATTCTTAGGTACATAACTGAAAGGCAATGATTTCCTCACTTCCAGAATCTATCAGTAGCAAGCACTTCAACAGTGAACAGCTGGACCCCAGTCCCTTCTCCATCCACACCTGACTGCTCCTACTTTTGCAGACCCAGTGCTCACATCTGCAGCTATTGTGAAATCATGCTATATTCCATTTTAGTTATTCTTGTTAAATGGAATTATGTGTATATGTATGTGTCTGTGCATAGGTATGTGCATGTGTGTGCAGGTGCCAGATGGAGTCTAGCAGAGGGTGTTGGGTTCCCCTGGAGTTGAAGTTACAGGTGGTTGGTTGTGAGATGCCCAACCTGGGTGCTGGGAACTGCACTCCAGTTCTCTGCAAGAGCCTGGATACAGAGCTCTTGACTGCTTAGCCATCTCCCCCCGTGAGTTCTTAATTGAGGTGGTTTATTTAGATGTTTGTCTTTTGGTTTCCAAGTATTTGGAAGGTGGCCAAATTTTTGTTTGTTTGCTTGTTATTGACTTTTAAATTCTGTTGTGTCTTGAGAACATGCATTTTGTGATCTTCTAAAAGCAACCTTTTTATTAGCATTATTTTAATTCCTTTAAATTTATTGAGACTTGTTTTACGGCTTAGATTTGGTTTATACTAATATGCTTGCTACCTGTTTACTTGGGGGAAACATGTTTATCTGCAGTTTTTAGGGGAGCTTTATGTTTTATAAATGTCAGTGTCAGGTGGAGAGCATTGTTTAGAAGTCTTCTCAAGCCTGATGGTCTGTCTCCTCATCCTATCAATTATTAAGAGACACAGACATCAAAATCTCTGGCTACAATTATGAAATTGTCGGCTTCTTGCAGTGTGGTCTTAGGGTTCTTATAGCTGTGATAAACACCACGACCAAAAGCAACTTTGAAGGAAAGGGTTTATTTCATCTTAGAACTGTAGAAAATGGCTAATTAAATTATTTATTACTATTTAGATTATTGTTAATTGATCAGCCACGTTAATCCTTAACCCGACATTATAAATGAGCACACAGACACCTGATAGAGTTTAACAAGCCTTGGCCTGGATTGTGCAATCTCAGCCCATCTAAATTAGCTCTTAATTCTATTCCCCAGATATGACCCCATATTATATGCATACGTCCCCTTGGATGTTATTCTCCATGATATGACAATGTTCCAGGCCATATGGAATGAGATTCTTTTCTAAAACCTATGACTTGTGCCCTCCTTCCTGCTCTTGGCTTCTTCCACCTTCTTCTCTGGAGCTCTTTTTTTTTTTCTGGAAGCTTCTTTTCTGGAGGCTTCTTCTACCCATCAACCCCTCTGCTTCAGAAGTCTGAGCACCTTAGTCCCGCCTACCTCTGTCTTTGGCCAGTATCAGGGCTCAGCATTTATTTGACCAATCAGAGACAATGGTTAACAAGAAAGGTAGCATAGCTTCACTTGGTGTACAGCAAGCAAGTTAATTAACATTTAGAATGGATAACACCACCCCATCATAGAACTCTCTGGTCATACTCCTTACTGAGTAAGTCAGGGCAGGAACTGAGGCAGATGCCATGGAGGATTTCTCCTCCTGGGGGCCTATGTTCTTATACAACTCAGAACCACTTGCACAGGGTCCTCATGGGTGGGGGCCCACCCACAAGCACAGCAATCATTAATCAAGAAAATAGCCCATAGACTTGTCTACAGGTCAATCTTATGGAGTCATTTTCTCAATTAACATTCCAGCTTCCAAAATGTGTCTAGGTTTGTGTCAAGTTGACAAATTCCAACCAACACGAGTCCCATCAATTTTGCTTCATGCATTTTGAAGCCCCTTACAAGGTTTTACAAAACACCCCTTACACAACACCTCTAGGATCAAGTATTGGATTGAAATAACCATCTTTATTTGTAGTAATAGTTTTCACTCTGAAATCTTCTTTTCTGATCTTCTTATAGCTATGAGTGTTTAACATTTTTAATAGAAATCTAATAGAAAATGTGTCATTATATAGGGTATTCTCTCACTTTTGGCTTTATCTTTTGGGATTTTGATAGGAACCTTCCTTTAAACATACAACATTTTCATGTGAGCTGACTCCTTGCCCAGCCTCTGGTTGTTTATCTGCAAGGGAAGCATTGATGTCATAAGCATGCGTATGTGGGCAAGTTGGCAGGTCAGGGGACAGGCATAGATTGAAGGTAAAGAAAGAAGGAGAAAAGACAAATGAACAGTATTCTCACTGTCAGAAGAGGTAGCAGGTGGGGGCATCTGGCTGTAAGCCAGTTCTTATCAGGGCCAAATGAATTCGATCTTAAGGCAGTTGACTTGTAATTTCATAGTCACTACTGTGGTCTGGTAGGTCTCAAGTTTGCATATAGGTCTGATGGGTGTACAGAAGTTTGGACATAATTATTTTTATTTTTAATGGGTGAAAGAAAAAGAGGCAAGAAAGTGAAAGAAAGATGTAGAACATGTTGACTTAAAAAAAAAAAAGGTGATCCTTCTCATTTGCTGCCAGGGTTACCCTGGGTTGGGAGCGGTCCCAGGTGCCTGGCCCCAGGAGAGGGGCAGAACCAAATTAGATTGCCAGAGACAAACAGATGCAAGAGATCAGGGATAATGGGTAGGAGGCCTTCGACTTTAGATGAGCACCTGGTTTTCCCATTAAGTGCGTTCTAACACATGAGGTCAGGTACTGCCTCCTTTCTCCAGCTGCTTGAGAAAGCAGCAAACAGCCCTCAACACATCACATTAACTTCTCAGGTCTAGAGCTCCTGTTTTATGGCTACTAACAGAGTACCGACTAATTATTGTTTAATTATTGCTTAAAAACCGATTGCCACAATTCAATCATTACATTAATTACTCCACACAACATCTGCTTTCTTTCTTTTTTCCTTTACCTTTTTTTTTGGGGGGGGGTTGTTATCCCGTTTCTCCTCAGCCCTTCATTCTACTTTAATTGAAATTCAGTTCGCTGCTGAGACACCCCCTTTATCCAGGCCAACTGGATCTCTCCATTCACTGGAGAGAGAAGGACAGGGCAGAGAAGGCCCTAGGGATTAGGGAGTTTTGACAGCTGTCCAAGAGGGGCCACCGATGTGGGCCAAGGACCATGGCAAGACAGAGACAAACGAGAGACACAAAAGACTGACAGGACTGGAGAGATAGGCAGAGGGGCATCCACAAGAGGAATAACCAGGACAAGGATTCTCAGAGCCGCTCAGAGATGTTGAAAGGGGTGCTGAGTGGGGGCAAAGAAGAAGAGCTGAAAAGGGGAGCCATAAGGAGGGATGGCGAGGAGGATCCGAGAGGCCTCGGAGGGCAGGACGACCGGGGGCTGGTCGGGAAGGAGAGGGATGAAGTCCAGCCTCTAGGGACAGGCCAGTCCGGCTTGGGGACGAAGCAGGAGGGCTGAAGGGAGGCGTGCGGGCAGGTCGGGGTTCCCAGCGCGCACCTGATAGCAGGGTGGGGCGGGGAGGTGACAGGACCCGGAGCCCAGCGGAGCGCGCTGCGGCCGCCGAGTCCCCCCGCGAGCCCAGCGAGCCCCCGGCGGCTCCGCCTTCCGCCCCGCCGCCTCCTCGGCCCGGGCTTTTCCTGCGGGGCTCAGGAAGCCGGCCTGGTGCGGCGGCGCGAACAATAGCCCAGGCTGGGCTCCGGGAGGGCCGGCTCGGGCCCTTGGGGAAGGGCGCGTCGCGCCGCGGGGCGCCGGTGGCCGGGCCCGGGATTACGCGGGAGCGTCCCCCGCAGCTCGGTGCTGCCGCCGGGTCATTGTTGGCTCGGACGGAGGGGAGCGCGATTCCGGGAGGAGCCACGGGAGCCGTGGCGGCGGGAGCCAGAGGGGGAGCCCGAGAGCTCGCGAGCCAGCCAGGGAGCCGGGAGGGAGGCAGCGAGCGAGCGAGCGAGCAGAGCGAGCAGAGCGAGGGAGGGAGGAGGTAGGGAGACAGGGAGGGTGGGAGGGAGGAGGAAAAATAAAGAGGAGAGAGCGGAGCGGGGCTGAACAATAGAGACGGGCGGACGGGCGAGGAGAGCCAGCTGCCGCTGTCGAGCACCGCGGGCGCGCAGGCACAGGGGACCCCCCGCTCGGCCCGGCCCGGGCCAGACAGCAGGCGGCCAGCGCCCCGGGGAAGGGATCATGGGGGACCCCGCGGCAGGCGCCCCCAGCCCGCCGCTTGCTGCCGCTTGAGGAGGCTCGGCGCCCCCCGCCGCAGCCCCCCGCCCCGCGCCCGCGCCCCGGAGCCCCGCGGCCACCGGCTCCGCGGTCACGGCCGCCGCGCCCTCCGCCCACTGGGCGCCGCGCCGCCCTCGGCCCCAGGCTTCGCCGGCGCCCGTCTGCCCGCGGACGCCCTCCCCCAGTCATGAACCCCCCGGAGGGGGCATCGGAGGAAGGGGGAGCCGCCGACTCGGACGTGGACGCCTTTTTCCGGACAGGTAAGGGTCGGGCAGGGTTGCTGGGCGGGGAGGGGGATGAGGACGGTCGCCTCGGACGCGGCGTCTCGGACAAGTTTGGGGACGGCAAGCAGGCTGCCGGCCGGGGCGTGCGAACCGGAGGCGGCCCCCGGCGGTCGTCGGGGCTGGAGTTGCGGAGGCTCGCGTTGTTCTGGCGGTGCGGGCTGCGTTTGGGGGAGAGCGTGGGGGGCTGGGCGCCCCTCGGCGTTCACCCCAGTTGCGGGGGTCTGTGTTGGGGAGGCGGGAGGCGGGTCCCTGCGGCGGCCTTCTTCGGGCGATGTTGGATCACTTTGCAGCGCGTCGCTCCAGCTACCGGCGTCCCGGCCCCTCCCTCGGCTCCCCACTCCCGCGGTGCCTGTCTGTGGGGCTCCCGGGCTGCCCGGAGTCCGTACCCCTTCTTCCCTCTAGAGCTCGGGGCCCTGATGTATACGAGGAGGGGCAGCAGGGGTCGCGAGGCGCTCAGGCTTCAGACGGTCCGGCAGGAGCCAGGAGGCGAGAGAACGTGCGGGCTGCTTTTGGGGAAGCGGCACCTGGAGGACCATGGATGGGCACCTCGGACCTGCTCCTTGGTTCTTTCTCCAGCTCGGGGAACCGATGAGTTTTATCGAAAGAATCGCTTATTTCTGGACGTGTGAGTTAGCGTCCCTCTCAATACACACCCACCAGATCTTCGCTTGCCGCCGCGGCGCGTGGAGCCTGGGATGGCTTTCCTGCGCTTTGCGCCTCTGCCTCTCCCATGCAACGGGTCCGCAGCTGCTCCTGTTTGCTGGCTCCGCCATCCCTTCTCCAGAACAGACACTGGTCACCCCCATCTCTTACCACCTGTTGCCCTGTTTCAAACATCACCAAGTCCCTATCTCCCCTGTACCTGTAGCTTCCACCAGCTCCGTTGTGCAGTTCCCCAGCTCCCCACATGTCTGCGACCATTTTGTCTGGAAATCTTTGTCCCAAGGACTCTGATAAGTTATGGGTGCCCCACGCATCTGCCTTCCCTTGGGGAAAGTTGGACCAGAGGACGTGAACTGGTGGGGGTCAGGGGTCAGGTGAGCCCCTGAGGCTTCTCATCTGTTTCCCGACCCTGTTGCTTTACCCTGGAAGTCCATTCTAGGGAAAGGAGTGGGGCTCTTTGTGGGGGAACTTGTGGCTTTAGATGTGGAGACCTAATTGGCCCATATGGTCATGTCTAATTGGTCTGGGGAAGAAGGAGCTGGAGGACAGGAGTTGATACCAGGGTCTGGGAAGGGCGAAAAACCTCCTGCCATCCTTTCCTGCCTCCCTCCCTTCCTTCCTCCTTCCCTCCCTTCCTCCTTCCCTCCCACCCCAGAGTCAGCATTCTCACTTTCCTCCTTCCCTGCCCCCCCCTTTCCTCTCCTGCTCCTCCCTTAGAAACCAAAGCATGGGTTCTAAAGAAGCACTTGACTTGAGTTTATAACCTTGAATCTAGGGAAGCTAAGTGACAACCAGAAACAGTCGCAAGGAGGTCTACCAGACCGCACTTGAATCCCAGCCTGGTCAAGCAGCTGTATTTTATAGCTCTGGGGGAAAAATACTGTGTTATGAATTCATATTCCGCTCCTCTCCTCTTCTCCTCTCCTTTCCTCTTCTTTTCTCTCCTTTCCTTTCCTCTCCTCTCCTCTTCTCTCTTCTCCTTCCCTCCTCTCTTTCCTCCCTTCCCCCCCCCTGCTTCTTTCTCTTCTTCTTCTTCATCTCCCTCTCCTCTTCCCATCTTCCTTTCTTTTTCTGGATAGGTGTTCATTTTGTAGTGTCATATTCTAGAGACTTGTTAATTCATTACTTTCCTCAGGACCTGTCAAAAACAACTCCTAGCTTACATTGCCTAGGCTGGTCTGGAATCACTGAATAAGAAATGAGTTGGGGTCAGTTTGCTATTAAAGCAGCCTTTTGCTTGCTTCACCAAGGGGCTGTGGCGGTGACAACCAGAGACGGTTTAAATCCTTTGTACACAAACCTGAAAATGATGGATGACCTGTGACAAGCCTCTAAAGGGGTGAGTCTAGAATAGTGCCTTCCTGTTTCATGGCCCTCTGTGTTCTGGCCCTTGACCTTCACCCTACTGGCAGTCTATTGCAGAGGCCCTTACTGGGGATTCTTAAGTCTGGAAAGAACATGTTTCTGAACCTTCTTTTTGATTCATGTCTTCTGTGGAACATAGCTCTGTACCTGGTTGGCTGGCTGAATTATAAATTCATTCAGTTGAGCAACCAAGAAAACCATCAAACAGATTGTTCAAAGTTTCCACCACCACCACCACCACCACCAGAATTACCCCCTTCTTTCTGGTGGAAAAATTTGCATGTACAAGGACCAGACTGGCAATTACTTTGTCAAAAGTCTTGCATGCCATGTCTCTGATTAGGCTTGTTTTAAATAATGTAGTCTTTTTACTTGTTTTGCTCACCTGATTTCTGTTTATTTGGATTTTTCTGTTTAGTTCCCATGACCAATTGATTAAACAAGATTCCCCAAATCTCACTTCTTTGCACTTTACAAGGATTTAGAACCCACTCCACTCCTACACTCTATTGTACATTGAAAAGTCCTGATTGTCTTTCTCAGAACTCTGTTTCAAGCCTGAGAAGGTCTGTTACAGAGTTTGTTGTTGTTGTTATAGGTTTTTAATTTTAATTTAATCTTAACTTTTCACTGGTCATGGTTGTAAGGCAGAAAAAGTAGTCAGAACATTCAGGACTGGGGCGAGAGACTATTGACCAGCAAGGACTTTCCAACACCTACCAGGAATCTTCTGCTGTCCAGGGTGCTGTGGAACACAGTGGTTTCGGTCCTCAAGAACTTATAGATTACCAATTAACTGATTGCTAAAGATCGGGATGCTGTAAGTTAAAAAATTGCCAGCGCCAGAGAAGGTGGAGCCTAGGGTGGTCTTTGAAGTGGGTGGGGCAGGGAGATTGGACAAAGATAGAAAGGATGGACTCTGAGGAGCCTCACTGACTAAGGGGAAAGGGTAGGTTAGTAAGGGTGGGGAACAGGGTTGGCTAAGTAAGTATAATAGGAACAAATAAGGGAGTCCTTGAACCCTTCTGAACAGGAGTTTGGACTTGATTCACGGGAAATAAAGACTCATTGCTGGTGTTTTTGAGTAAGGACACATCATAAAGAAAGTAGTGTTTGGAAAGATTAGTCCAAGGGAGATATTATTGATGAAGTGGGGGGAAAAAGGTTAGATCAAAGGAGATGCAGAGGTCATCCAAAAATGAGGTGGCAACTGGGGAGCTTGCCCTGTATGATGGCATAAAGGATGAGGAATCAGGGCTGACTCTAAGAGACATTGTTAGAGGTAGGAATGCTGAGTTTTACTGACACAAAAGTGATGTGGGGGGAAGTAGCTCGGTTGAGACTCAATGGACTGTCCCAGCTGACTGATGTGGTCTGACTGAGGGCAGTAGGCAGAGCTTTATATTTGTTTATATATGAAGAGTTGTATGTATCTAAATGGAGTCATTTTGGAGTTGGGTATATGGATTCAAGACACAGGTAGGAGTGGTCCTGCTGATTTAGAAGGCTTGGCTTACTTGAGACTTCTAGAGAGAGGGAATAGAGGAAGAAGGGCAAGGAGGTCTTATTTTGGAAATGGCAGAAAGGAGTCTGGAGACCTCAGGGAGTCTGTGTGAGCTGTGATGTAATGATGGGGAAGACAGGCTGAGCAGGAAGAATGGAAACACGAAGCCCTGGGAACTGGCTCTGGGGACACAAGATTGGAAGGTGCACTCAGAGTGGGCATTTGGGATGACAAGGAGAACATAGTCATCAGGAGTTACCAGCAAGTGACAGGATGGAACACTAATGTCAGAAAAGGAGTTTTGTCATAGGTGGTTTGGGGTGAGAGAGAGAGAGAGAGAGAGAGAGAGAGAGAGAGAGAGAGAGCACTATGGAGAAGAAAAACAGAAGTGGCTGCGTGGGATCCCAGAGATGAGACAGAGACAGAAAAGTAGGTTCTATAACACAACTCAGAGCTTAGTTTTGGTGAGCAAAAGAGAAAGCTCTTTCTTTAAAATGCAAAGGCAAACGATTAAGAAAAATGAGAAGGAGTTGCGGTGAGGTCCGGTCTAAGTCCAGCTTTTGTCAAGCTTTGGGTCTGCATCCAGACATTCTCAGCGGGAAAGACACTGTTAACTGGGCTTTGGCCAAGCTCAGCTCAGTTTTCTGTGTGTGCTTCCAATTCCCCAGGCCACCTTCCCCTCCTTACTTTCTCAGTTCTGTAAGTGGCATCTTTTCTTTCCCAGTCATGATGTCTGAAACCTTGGCATTAATTCAAGAAACTTCTCTCCTCTGTCAAACCTTGCTGCACAGCCCTGCATTGTTAGCCCATTGCTCATCCTCAGGGTGACTGCCCAAGGCCAGGCAGCAAAGGCTCCTTTCACAGCCCCCTTCTCATTCTTCACAATCTGTCCCCTCTCTACACTGTACCTGGGCTGATAACACTCCCTAAAACACCCCCCCCCTTTTTTTAACCATGTTACTGTCTGGGTTATGCACTTGTAGTAACTCCCTGGTGTCCATTGGTCAAGCCCATAATTACCTGCTCAGTTCTAGCCAGCTTTCCTTCCCATAGTCTAAGGCATATTTGACTCTTATTGGTTCATCCCCATCCTACTCCATGGCCTCCAAATCCAACACATTCTGCAAGATTTGTGGTCTGTCTTTTTTGAAAGCATTTGCAGTTTTCGACTGCCTCTGTAAAACTCCCAATGACTATACTTTTCTCACCGAGTCAATGGCATTTTATTATTGTTTAGTGGTAGTGAATTATTGTTTAGCCTTTTTCCCCATTAAAACCTCTTACTTTTGGAAGTAAGTAAAAAGTATTTGAAATATCTTACAATTATCAAAAATCCTGTCTCCTTTAGAGATATAATAGACAGAGCCAACTGTGAGCAGTTGTTGAGTCTTGGTTATGGCGTATCCTACTCACAGCATCATTCCCCAAATTTGGGCAATAACTCCATCCCGCCTGTATAGGAAAACAAACCATCGTCAGTCCAGGTCATAGGAAAGGAGCTATGTATGAAATGAAAACATACTTTGTGTGAAGTTCTTTGGGTAAATATCAACACGTAGTCTGTGTACTCCCAGGTACCTGAAAAGGAAGAAATTCTTACCTCTTTTTGCAACAAAGAAAAATATCTCCTTTGACATTACTCTTGACACTTCCCAAGGTAAACACTATGCCCATTGTCTTAGTTAGGGTTTTCAGACCATGACCAGTAGCAGCTTGGGGAAGAAAGGGTTTATTTCATCTTACAATCCCAATCACAGTCGGTGACTGAGGGAACACTGGGACCAGAACTCAAATAGGACAGGAACTTGGAGGCAGAATTCATGGGGAGGACATGGAAGAGTGGTTACTGGCTTGTTCACTTTGCTTGTCCATCCCAGAGACCTTTCTCAGAGGTGGCCCCGCCCACAATGGGCAGGATCCTCCCACATCAATCAAGAAAATTTCCTACAGGGTTACCTACAGCCCAGTCCTTTGGAGGTGTTTTTCTCAATTCAGAATCCTTCTTCCCTGATGACCTGACCTTGTGTCAGGTTGTCATAAAACTATCCAGAATATTCAACTTGACGCTTATTGGATTTTTAAAATTCTCTTCTGCTTCCATCAGTCTTCAGTTGGCTGTTTAGTCTTGTGCTTGTTCAGATACTTCCAGATGAGTACTGAGAGGACTTTGTGTTTCTTGAGAGAGAATATTGTATTTTAGATAGGTGATTTCTACATTAATCTACATCAGAACTGGGATTCAGCTCTACCTCTGTAAGGTTCTGGAGGGTAGACTTGTATCATCGGCTGTCAATATGACAGTTATTGGCAGTTCTGTCCAGCTCTGTTTGCAAGTCTTTTAAGGGAAGAGAGAAGTATTGGGATGAACTAGAGCCACATAAAGAAGTGAGGTTACAAGTATGAAAACCCTTCCTGCTTGTAAATCCCAGACCCAGAGCGAATGAACTAGGGTTTCTTCTTAGACTTTTGGAGATCAAATACTTTTCAGAGTTCCTCCTGGTTGCACTTGGCTTTTTATCTCTGGAGGTAGGCAGTATAGGGTAGCACAGTGGTTCTCAGCCAGGAGCAGTGAGTGCTTCTGCCCCCCCCCCCCCCTCCTCAAAGAACATCTGGTAACATCTGGAGACTTTTTTTATTTGTCACAACTCATGGAACAGTTTGCTGTAGGCTTCTATTTCATAGATAGGTCTAGAGTGCTACTAAATATATTACAGTGCACAGGACAACAAAGAATTACCCAATCAAAGCCTGTGAATAGTACTGATAGGGAGGAACCCTAGAGTAGCCAGGATGCCTGTGCGTTGGATCAGATAAGCAGGGTACTGACTAGGGCTTTGCTCCTGGGTAAATTACTTGCTGTCGTTCATCCTCATGAATTCTGCAAAATTGGACTCATAAAGCTTGTTTTATAGTTTGAGAACCTTAAGTAGAAAAAAGAGTGGATGTCTGCTGACAGTGGCTGCTCAGGAAGCCCTAGTAGTTAGGGCCTAGTTGTCGGTGTCGTATTGTTCTGGCTGTTGTAGTTATGCAGTGGGCACCTCTGGAAGGGTGCTGGGTAGAGTTTCAGATGCCTGGGGGAGGTGCCAGAACAACATTGCAAGGGAGCCTCCTGAAGGAGCCTTGCCTGCCTGGGGATTTAGTAAAAGGCGAAAGATTTATATGATCTGAAGAGAAACCAGAGCCTTGCCTGGGGATTTAGAAGGCTGACTCAGTGCTCTCTCCTTCACTCACTTGTTTGACAAATACATATTGCATGTCTACTGCAGGCACACGCTGTGGAAGTATATAAAACCATCAAAGGAGGGACTGGAGAGCAGAAAGGGACATGGATATAAATATACTTATACTCCCTCTGGGAGCACTCGGACTTAATGGGCTGAAAGGGGACAGAAAGTCCGTGAAGGAAGGGCAGACGTGAGAGCGGGAAGGTGACACTCGTTTTTGCTCCCTACTGACCCGAATGACATATGTGTACACGTGCCTCTAACAGCTACGTAGGGTGGGGATAATGATCTCTTCAACCCTGTTGCCTTACAGGGTTGTTGAGAGATTCAAATAAGACTCGGTGGAAGCTCTTTATAAGTTGCACCATGATCGCTAAATATCTGCAGATAGTTATTCCAAATGGAGCATCCTGTTTCTCTAAGTGCCTCTCTGACAAGCGGTATCTTATTTAATCTGACCTCCACAGGACCGTTCAGCCCTCCAGGAGAGGTGATCCTACTCACGCATTCATTCTGGAGGGGACTGGGTAGGCCATTCTATCACAAGGGGCCAGGGTACTTCCATTTTTAACTCTCGCACAAAGGAGTAAATATGCTAGCCCCCTGCAGCCCCTTCCCGTGCCCCGATGTCACTGGGAGGAGTCTGGTGAGAACAGACTGGCAGGTGGGTGCAGAGATTCATAACTTTCCCATTCCTTCTCTGTTTGTAGTTGAGACTCTTCCTGACACTCCTTTGTGTGGATGACAGGCAGTAAAATGACTAGGAAATGACTGACAGCCACAGAGTTGTTGGATCAATAGAGCTGTTTGAGATCGTGTCTGCTGAGGAGCGAGAGAACAGAAAGAATCTGCTGGGGTGGGGGGCGGGCGGACACAGAGATTCACTCAAGAAAGTAAAGAAGGAACCTGGAGAATCAGCTTCGTTGCCTCCCCTTCCACCCACATAGCATTATTAGAAGTGAGTCAGGTACTTGCTGGAGAACATGGGTACCAGGAATAAACAAGCAAAGGAGTGAAACGTGGGTAATCTGTACACTTTCAGGAGTGATTATGTCTTCAGCTGGCATGAAGGGTTTGGAGGGAAAGCCAAAAAGTGTTGCATTCCCAGGCTGAACTGCAGTAGAAGACATGAACAATTTTGCTCAATTGGCAGCAGCAATAATCCAGTCTGTGTGACCCAGAAGATGTAGGTCAGTGGGAGCTGAGACTCAGGAGTGGGTGGGAACCACATTGATTGCTTGCATTACTAAGCATTTACTGGGCATGAATGGTTTGAGTGGAAGGTCAACCAGCTGGACCTTTCTGCAGCTGGTGCAGGGAGTTTGTGAATTTCTCTGAACATGGGCAGTGGCATGACAAGGAACATGAACTTGAGAGCCCTGTGGAGTTTCTCTTAGAATGGAGGGAGAGAATGAGAGTTGGGAAACAATAGACCACTGTGGTATCACAGGAGAGTCTGAACTGGAGACCCAGTGGTAGACAAGGAAAGGAGCCGACTTTGTAGAACTTTGAGGCTATAGGAACTGACAAATTGGATGTGGAGGTGTCAAGGAGATTGGAACTAAAGCTCTAGCCTGGGGACTTGGGGAGTGTAGAGGTACCTTTGATGAAAGTCAGGAGTTAGGGAAGAGGGGAGACAGCTGTGGGGACCAGGAGGAGAGGGAGGATTTGGAGAAATTGCTTGGGGGACATGTTGCATTTCAGGTGTCAGTGCATAGCTAAGGGAAGTGTTGATTCAGTAGGCGAATATCAAAGGGAGTCTGGAGCCTTGGAGGGAGGCCAGAGTCGGAAATATAGATTTGGGAGATATCTGAAAAAAGTTGTGGATGAAGCTATCAGAATAGATGAGATAATAAATGAAAAGCCTACACAGACGCAAGGGCGGAAGGCCAAGGACAGAACTGCAGGTTGAAGTTAAGGGCTGGAAGAGGACCAGGAGAGGGTAATACTTAGAGGAAAGCAGGGCTTGGTGTTGCTGGGAGGTGAAGGAGATGGAGCTGGGAAAGCACCTCTAGTTCTGCTGTCAGGGAGCTCATTGGTAACTTGTGAAATTAGTTTCAGTCCTGTGTGGGGAGGTGGAATTGAAATTGCAAAGGGAATGGAGAGAGAGAGGATGGGGAGGAAGTAGTGGGAGTACATATAGATGACTCTTTGGAAAGGTTTGGCTGGGAAGGGAAGGTTAAAAATAGTGAGGTAGTTGAAGATGGGGAGCAGACTTGAGGGTAGGCTGTTTTTAGGTAAGGGAGATATGTGAATACCCGGGGTAAGGAAGAGGGAGAAGGCACACGTGAGGCAGAGAGTATTTCGGAAGAGAACAGTTAGTGGAGAAAGGTCCTGGATGAGTCTGGATATCTGTTTCATGCTGCTGCGAGGATTCCAACTTAGGGCCTCAGGTGTTCTGGGCAAGTGCTCTCTACCACCCTTCTAACTTCCCAGCCTCAGCCCGGAACTTATGGATCTTAAGGCCAGCTGCGAGGGGGCAGAGTCTGTCTTGGTCCATAGGGTGATATGGTTCTTAGGGACCAGAGGAAAAAGGCAGACCTCAGAAGAGTCACTGGTTAGCTGGGACCAAAGGACCTAAGGTGTCAGGTCAACAGCTCCTGTAGAAAGAATCTCTCTTCAGGTATCAGGGAGGTGCAATCTCTGAAGTGGGTGGTCTGGATGAAGTGATCCTCAGAGGCCTGGAGATCCACAATGAGCATTCCTGAAGGGGATTGGCTCTAGGTGAGTGGGCTCTGTAGAATCACATTCTATGGCGCTGGGAGGAGTGAGGAGAGTAGGATGAGAGTTGGCTCAGGCCAGGCCACTAGGAGAGCTTTTGGGGATGGCACCAGTCAGAGCTGGTGTCTGCTCATGGTGTCCCTGTTTCCTAAAGGCCTAGGCTACCTGTAAGGAAGCAGAAGCTGTCCAAGGATCACACAAGACGGAAGATGCCACACCCTTGTTGTTGTCTCCAAAGTGCTCCCTCTAGCTCTGTCATAGGGACAGACTTGAACTGTCATCAAGGGAAACAGTCCATTTCGTTGCAGGTTCCTTAGGGGCCTTACATAGCTGAACAGGGTGAAGTCTGGGTGCTGGTGACTAAGGGAAACCAGGCTTATCTCCCCTAGAGTGGAGGGAGATGGGGTTTTCTGAGATGTGGGCCAGTCCCAGAACCAGAATCCTCCAGCAGAAAGCAAACTTAGTAGCTGTGAGACTGTATGAATTATACTTCAGAGTTCTGGTTTCTTCATCGATAAGATGGATGAGTATAAAAAGTCCTTTCCTCTCAAGATTGCCTGGTGTTTGTGGGTATATAGAGCATCTGACAGTTATATTTATATTATAGCTTATGTTGCTAGCAATATAATATGGTTATATGTATGACCAATGTGACTATATTTTATATATATATAGCATTATTGTATTGCTGGTTAGATGAATCCTTTTATATTCCAAATTATGAAAATTATGGCATTTAGTAGGCCCCCCTTTCCTCCTTCTCTTCTCTCTTTCTCTCCTTCTCTTCCTCCCTTCTTCCTTCCTTTCACCTCCTTTCTTCTTTCTTTCCTTTACGGTGCAGAGGTAGATAGGGATGCGATTATTTTTAAGCTTGGAGTTGGATTTATTTCAGGCACAAGAGTCAGGGACAGGGGCTGTGATTAAAATCTCCACCTTTTACACTCTTACCCCCCAATCCGGGGACAATGAGCATCATGGGGTGGGGGTAGCAGGCACAGCATTGAGTTGGCAGCTGGACAGTGAGCCTAGGAGGGGTCCTGGAGGCTGACAGATGGTTAATTGGATATGACAAAGGGGGCTGAAAGGGAGGGGTCTGGAACTCCTGTGGGATTTCCATCTCTGTCTGCTTACTGTTCTGGAAAGGAGGGTGTGGGCAGGGAGGAGCTGGTCATCAACAGTTGGAGAAGGAGATTGGCCAGACTCCCTGCTGGGGTTGTGGCTGTTGAAGATGCTTCATTGGAATAATGCCACAGCTTTAGATCACAGGGAAAGAGCAGGAGTCCCAGCCCCTTCTCAGTACCTCAGTGTGCTGGCACAAGGCATGCTTAGATACTGGAGTCTAAAGAGATGCTTTACTAAGTATTGGACAAGTATGGTTTTCTAGGATGATGACACATCGTGTGGTTATGGTGCTAAGTGTGGAGGATCAGAGCCTCACCTGGATGCCTGTGGAGAGGGGGGTCACTGAACAAGGGTCATCTGAGTTTAAACGGATGAGAAGGTGGTAAAAATGAACACAGTACCACAGACACTCAGGGATTTTGTTGGTGAGAGCAGAGAGAATGGTAACAAAAGTGCATTGTTAGAGCACTTGTAATAATATATATTATAAATTATATATGTTATATATTTATTACAGGTATGTGAAATTTTAGACTTATAATGTGTGATTTATGTACACATATAAAACTTTAGTAAACTATTTTAATGGGTTATCAGATCAGTGAGGTTGTCTTTTTTTTTTTTTTTAAGTAGAAACCATTTGAAGGTTTGAAAAACACCCAGGAAGTGACAATGGTAGAAGCTGAACATGTTAAAAGGTAGAATGCCTATGTGGAGGGTATCAGAGTGGGTGTTAACTTCCATAACAGCCAGATTAGGATGAGATTCCCAGGCAAAGATGCTGGTTCTGGAAGGGATGCTGTGGCTCGGTGGAAGTCTAGGTGGTTTCCTAGTCAGAGGCCCCAGCTGTTGTTAAGCTGACCTGAGTTGTCTTTTTGTGTTAGTGCCAAGGCCAAGCACCCAGAGATGATGAGAGCTTGGGGAGAGAGGAACCAGACTGGACGTATTCTCTTGAGAATGGATGAGAATTTCATAAACAGGTGATCTGCCCGGTGATGTCAGAGTGGACCAGTATGCCAGCATTCTGCATGCCGATCCATCCTGTGGGATCTAGGTTTGGAACCAGTGTCTTGGGCTGGTGTCTTCGACACTAAGTCTGGAGTGGGAACAAGCTATATACTGTACTTGTTTGGACAGCAGCATCGTCACAGATCCTTCTAGAAACTGATGGCTCCAAGATCACCTGGAGGCCTTGGCTTGGAAATGTTCATGTCTGTATTCAGCAGCTGTGGTGTATGTACATTTTGCTTTGGACTTTTCTGTATTTTCAACACCCAGCTGAGTGCATCACAGATAATAGTTGCTTAACTATTATTTGTTGGCCTGATTTTTCTTTCTTTTTCTTTTTTTTACAAATGCTAATTATTGGTGTGTGTGCCATTTGGGAGTTACTCAATACTACGCGAGAGGAAATAAAAATCATTTTTGTGGACAGGCAATTCTACCTTAAACAAAGAGATGTGTAAAATCAACACTGTGGAATGTAGCTGTTCATTGGGTCTGAATTAGTCAGAGGGGATCCTTTGTAGCACTTGATTATAAATATCCACATATTTCATAAGCACTGGAAAAGTAAATAGAGATGCATTCTGCTTTTTATTTTTATTTTTTTTAGGAAAGCCCCAGTAGGAAAATGCAAATGTGCTAATGGGTCACTTAGTCAGTACTGAGAGGACAACTAGTATGCTAGGTGCCGAGAGAGCTGTTGAGCATGGCAGCTCGTGGTTCTCTTCCTTGAGTAGTTTATGGACTTGGATTAGGAAAAAAAGTGGCCAGAGATCAACCAGAAAGGGAATTTCATGCATGCACTAATTCACATAGTATATTTTTATTGTTATTAAGTTAAACAAATTTAAATAGGAAGACAAAGATTACCTTAGAAAGACCAGTTTTAAGGTACCCTTTTATAGAACACTTACTTTTCATATCTCAGGATTGTTTTCAGTAGTACCATTATTATAATGTGGCTTACTGTAGAGAATATAGAACATACGGTGATATGCAGAGGATACGAAAGCTTCTGTAATCCCAACTGCCCAGAGAATCTTTTTTACTAACTGGAGATTTTTCTCCTTTGTTCTTTATGTTCATTATTTGGTTTTGATTATTGAATTAAGGTCAAAAACAAATGGTGGTTACAATTTGTGTGAACTAAGTCATTATTCCATTTAATTTAAATGTAAAAATACACTAGTACCCCGAATATTTTATTGTGTAAAGTAAGATAGCCATAGGCCAGATAACCTTTGTACAAGAGTAGGAAGACAGAAGGTTCCTCAGTTCTGTAGAAGAGTAAAGACATTGATATTTATTGTAATAAAAATATTTATATAGGACAAATGTGCAGAGCATATGCCTCCCACATAATGGTTCTGATGAGTCTATCAGACAGATGTGCCTGTTGTTGTATATACAAATATGTATTTACATAAATGCACAGCTCTCTTTTATATATCAAAAAGAATCATGCTATGTATGTTATTTTACAAGTTGTTTTTATCACTTTATAGTTATAGACAGCTTTTCACGTCAGTATATCCATCTTTGCTTCCTGTGTGCTACATTTTATTTACTTTTCTCCTAAGGATAGACATTTATAACCCAGATTGTCCATGGACTAGGACTAGTTTTTTTTTTTCTGGGATGCTATTTAGTTCAAACCATACTCAGAAGGGCCATTCGTTTTTTTTTTTTCTTCTTCTTCTTCTTCTTTTTTTTTTTTTGATCCTTTTCAAAGGTGACTAGAACAACTGAGGGTTCTACATATTTCTTCTGCTTTCATCCTCAGGAGAGAGAGGAACAGCCTGTCCTTGTTGTCTAAAGATAACTTCCTGTGGAAAGTTTAAGTTACTGCTTAATGCTTTTGTTAGTGACATTTAGCGGAGTGGTGGAAGCTCCTCTTGGCCTCTTTTGCTGTGTGCATTAAGTGAATGAAGATCTCAGTCAAAATCATCCCCCCAAAGCCACATGTGTTTTGTGGGCTTCAGTGCATGCTAACTCCGATACCACAGAGTGTCCTCGAAAATGCAGTTGTCTGCTCTCGGCTAAGATCATCCAAGGATGTGATTCAGGGGACCTTGGTTTCCACTCCTTTCCCCACCACTACAGAGCTCTGTGAATTGGCCAAGCCAGTTCATATTCCTGTTTTTACAGATGGGACCTCTCTTTCCTCATTTGAAGAAAGAGGTCAACGTACTTTCCTGCCGTACCTCATAGGAGTAGCGTGAGATAAAAGTGAGGTGGTAGAAGAAAAATGCTTTGGAAAAACAAAGCTGCTGACTCTGTGAGAGGAGATTTTTGTCAGCTCTTCTCTGGGGTCTCCTCTGGGTTTGAGTGTGGTTGAAAGCTGAGCTAGGGGACTCGGATACGAGTGACAGCTAGTTCTACATTCAAGGACTGTGTGTTTTTCATGTCTGGTAGGAAATTGGCAGCAGCGGAGCTGGAGTGAAACATTTCGTGATATGTTCTGTTTGCTTTTGGAAGAAGTGCTCATAGGAGAGAAGAATAGCCGGTCTGCCTGCCGAGAGCAGCCGGGGGTTTCTTTCTGCTGGGCAGCAACGTGGCTGAGTTGCATACTTAACTTCTTATTACCCAGACTTGCAAAGAAAAAGTAGCTCTTAATATTTCTGAAAGTGGCGCTAATTCATATGTCTGCACCCAATTTTTGTTTTATAATAGTCTTTTCTCAACCAGTCTGTTTTGGATTAATGCTCTGTTGAGATTTCACTGCTCGACTGTGTAGGTCCCCATAACCCACATATTTATCACTTCTCTTCAGAACAGGGTCTGGGGGTACAGAGGCACTGTGAGGACTTGTGCTGTAGTGGTGGGAGCAGGCTAGCGTTGGCAGTGCCCTTGTTGGTTTTCCCTGCTCTCTGTGTGGAGCTGATCCGATCTGGTCTCTGGTGTGAGCATTGGCAATGGTGTGGCCAGAGTGTTTCTGTTTGGAGTGTTGTGATGACGGGTGGCACAAAAATTGAAGTCCTTACTACTTGCCTACTGACTCAAAGTCTTGATACATCACAGCCACTTAGATCAGACCCCAGGCCAGTCTTTCTCTGGTCTCTGATTCTCAGAGTGCAACCACTAAGAAACAGAGATTTGTGGTTGCCTCAGTTGTTGCTCAGTGCCAACTGTGAGGAGAGAACAAAATAGAAACTTTGCTCTAGGGGCTGAAATGGGTCTTTTTTTTTTTTTTTTTTTTTTTTGGTGGGGTGTGTTGATCCTTGGGTCACTAGGTACTGTTATACTTACTGAGCTGTTTCTAATGCTGCCTTCCCTCAAACTTGGCCAGACTTGAGATGGGACTTAGAGTAATCCGAGGCTGAGACCCCACTGTGTGCTCTGATTGAATTGTCCCACGTTCCCCAAATGTTCAAGGAGGGGTTTTCTGTTTTCCTCATGGCAGGGAGCCCCTCCATCGCATCCTATACTCATCATTTCTGTTTCAAAGGAACCTCACTGCTCAGTCCACCCAGGCTGGCTCTCGACATGTTCATAGGGACTTAGTTATTCAAACTGCATACTAAAAAAAAATCCTATCCCAGATATCAACAGCTGAGCCTTGACATTTTCTTTTTGCCTGCTGCTATAACCATCCTGAACTTCCCTGAGGCAAATAAATGCTTCTGGTAGAGCAAGGGGGAGGTTAAATATATGTGAGGATATGCAAAAGAGGAAAGTATATAACATTATTTAAAAGTATCACCCAAATTAAACATGATTTTGGAAAGCAAGGCTTGAGAAATTATGCTTCTAACTTACCAACTGCATTGCTGTAGGAAGTTCCATATGCATGCATGGGTTTCTGTATACATGCATGGGCTTCTGTAAAGCATGTAAACATGCCAGGGTGTGGTGGGATTAATTCTTCCAGCAAGCATTTAATGAGCACTTGGTACATGGTCTATGCTGTGGTACGGAGAGGCACAGAACAGTCTGTGTTCAGGAAGCTCTTGGTCTCAGGAAGGATGCAGTGGAGATAGATTCCATACTGAGCTCTCCTGCAGAGAACTGTTTTCTGAGAGACTGCTGTTTGGGTCTCACAAATCTGACTAACACTGAGGTAGGAGCCTGTACTGGGTCTAGTTTCCCCTGTGCCTAGCCAGGATTTGATTTCTGAGTCACTTCAACCTTCTAAAATAACCAGATCCAGTCAGCTTTTCTTCTTTCAAGTGATGTCAATTCCTAATAGAAAGTGAAGTCCAACTTAAACCTGCTCCTCTTCTTTGGTGGAGCTGTTTGTTCACTGCTGGTTTAAACTAAAATTGTTTTTCCTATTTTAACACAGAGACCTGTGTATTTTATGTACTGCTCATTCCAGGGCTCTGGAGTTCAGGCAGTGCTAGAAGCTAGCATTATCCAACATCATCATCATCATCATCATCATCATCATCATCATCATCATCATCTTGACTGACTGCAACTCTGCCCCCTGTGAAGGATACAAGAACTGAAAGACTGACAAACTAGGCCAAGCAAGGAAAATATAGATTGAAAAGAAAGCAGTCATGCTGGCCATGGCAGTACATGCTTTTAATCCCAGCACTTGGGAGGTAGAGGCAGGAAGGAGCAAGTTTAAGCCAGCCTGGGCTCATAGAGCAAGACCCTGCCTCACAGGCAGCATTAAGTGTTGGTGGTGGATGATTGGATCCGAGTTAAGAGCTGTGGGTTGGGTTTCAGGAGACTCTTCTTGCTGTTGTTAAGTGTGAGAAAGTCACTCTCTGTCTCTGAGGCCAGTATCAAAGTTGAGCACACTGAATGTGTCTTCCATCCACAATGTTCCCAGCAGCATGGATAGCTGGTAGAGAATGGGAAACAAGGGCATAGGAGCTGGGTGGCAGGTGGGTATTAGGATCTTTCTGCCCTGTTTTCTGGAGACATTTTGCCCAAACAAGCCTTTTGTCTTTGTCGCTCAAGACTGCTTGGATATCCCCTGCGAGGCCCAAGCTCATGATGTGATTTAGGATCCTTGCTTGGTGACCAGGGGCATTGAGTCCTTTGGGGAGAATAATTTTGATGGTCTCATCCCATTTTGGCCCTGCTAGTGTTTTGAAAGCAGAGCCAAGTTTCTGGTACTTCTGGACCTGTGCTGGAAAGCCTGCATTTCCTCAGCCCTTTTCTTTGGATGCCATATCTGCAAATAGGAGTGTGTCTAGCTCTCTGTATAATGCCTTCATGGGACTGCCAGCACCTCTGAGACATGAGGAGGGTTGAGTTACTGCTGCTCTTGTAACTGGTGTCCTTGAACTTTTCCTGGAGTCCGAGAGTGAAGGTGGTAGAAGCAATAAAGAAAATCATATTTCCCCAGGTCATGAGTAAACCAACTCAGTTCCATCATCTCAAAAAGGAATCAGGGTAATCAAACTACCCTCTTGGCTTGCTTTCTTTCACATGGGATTTTACCTCCTTACCCCTCATTTCCTGCACCTTCTGAAAACTCACATTTTGGTGGAGGGAAATAAGTTATATATTTAAACTCATTGTATCATCTCGTGTTTATCACAGGGTTAAACTTGAGGTTAAACTGTGATATGGTAGGAGTGGAAAAGCCTGTTGGGATATTTGGGGAATGGTCATAGAGTATGACTTAAGTGAACGACAATGGGAAGACAGACTCATTGTCCAGAGTGGCAAATGGGAAGTGTCCGGGTCGGGAAGGGGGTTCCAAGCAGAGGAAAAAATACAGGCAAAGCCAAGGAGTCCTGAGAAGATGAGGGAGAGTTAGAAGATGCAGCGTGAAAGGATGTGGAAATATGGGGTGAATTCTGGGGTTTTCTGTTTTCTGGATTTGGAGTTTGCATTCCAGGAACTGGATTTTATCTTCTAAGCAGTGAGGAATTATAAAATATTCTAAGTATTAAAATGATATGATAAAAATCCAACTTAAGCCTACTTAGGAACTTTCTGAGATGTGTTGTGTTGGAAGAGGCAAAATAAGAGACAGGAATTCAAGCGAGGAGCCTACTAAAACATAGTTGATGTAACCAGCAATGTAGTGGCAAGAGAGTCTGCAAGGTCTCATGTTAGCTGATACAGGCTTGAGGGAGAGCTGGAAGTGGCAGGTAATTTCCAAGGGTTACTTAGGTTGTGGTAAAGGGTGATGGTACTTTCACCAAAGCTGGTGACCACAGGATTCACACAGGATATGGGAGTGTGCCTCGGACCTCTGTAACCTTTAGTATTTGACATTGTTTATTCTTCAATCTCTGAACACTTTTATTAGAAAAGATAAAAACCAGAACCCAGCATGAGTTACATACTTTGACAGCCAAGTGTGCACATGCACATATGAGCTGTTTGTGTGTGCATTTGATGTTCTTGCTTTGGGTGCATGTATCTGCCCCTTTTGTTGTACTGGGTTCTTGACACAGTATCATTTTTTTCTGCATTAAAATTCCCATCACCTCCCAGACCTACTCCCTTTAGGATCCGTTTCTGCTTGGCTCAGTGTACGCAAACATTCCAGTGGGATTGATTGCTTGTGTCAAATTAATTTTTTCCCTTCCCAGGGAGAGTGACTGCCATGTGAAAACTGGGGAAATCACCAGGCTTCTTGCCAAAGGCAAAGCTCAGACAGAGGTCAAGTCAGGGTTGGGTCTAGATAACCCTCAGGGCCTATACCTGAATACATACCTACACTAACCTTCTCAGCATGCTTTGCAATTGCTTTCAAGCAATAGGAAAATGAGGGCTGGGAGAAATGGTTGCATACAAGAGGCTTGGGTCTTTTTAGCATCAGTTGCAATACTGCCTTCTCCTCTATGTCAATCTTCCTAGTATTGGTTTATTTAAAAGTTACGGAAGCCTTTGGAGGTAAATGGGAGCCATGCTTTCCTGCCTGGCTGTTGCCTAGACTGCACAGAGCTCTGGGGTTGTTCTTCCTCAGTCTCAGTCATGACACTTACCTGTAAGGTTGGCGGGTCCTCAAAGTAGTATTCCCCAGCCTTTGTCTAATAGCCCCTTGCTTAATTTAACCCAGCCAGCTAGTCTTACTATCTTATGTCAAATCCAGGCAGCAGCCTGTGGACCTCCTGCCTTTCCCACAGATGAACTCCCTAGCCAACTGATCTGTTTATAGTAGGTGTCTAGACTACATTGTCCACTGCTGGGCTAAGTTACCCTGGCACTAGGAGCTTTGTGAGATGATATCATGTGATGAGACTACGCATGATTTCCCTGGAGTCCCAGTTAGCATCTATTAATCTTAAACTCAAATTTGTGTATTTTGATCATCACTAGCCCCAGCCAAAATTTCTCTAGGAGTGAATCTATTACCTACTCCAGTACAACTCTTTTTTCCCCCCTTTCAGTTCCTTCTTTCTATTAACTCATACACAACTACTTGTCTTCTGGTTTGTTGAAGCAACAAGTCAGAAAACACTTGCCACAGTAATGTCTGTCAAAATGGCTAGCCATGAAAACTCCAGCACCACATTCATCAGAAGGGCACCCTTGATGAAGTCGACTAATTTTGGTATTTTCACTCACCTCATAGTATTTCAGCACAGCCAGCTTAACCTTCTTCTTCTTAGGCTTATTCTTCTTGGGAGTGGTGTAGGACTTCTTCCTTTTCTTAGCACCACCACGAAGTCTCAACATTAGATGAAGGGTGGACTCCTTTCGAATGTTGTGGTCAGACGAAGTGCGGCAATCGTCCAGCGGCTTCCCAGCAAAGATCAGCCTCTGCTGATCAGGAGGAATTCCTTCCTTCTGGGATCACGACCTTGACATTATCTATAGTGTCCTCCCCGTAAGGGTCTTCACAAAAATCTGCATGTTGGCAGTGGCTCCTCCGCAGATGGTAGATGGAAAGCCCAGTACAACCCTTTAATTCATGCGGATTATAACAAATACTTTATTATCGGTTAATCGTTAACCGATAGGGCCTTAGGGACTTGAGGAAGAAAACTCGTGAGTTCCTCATTACAAATAGTAAAAACGCTAAACTTCCATGGTTGTCTGGTGGGAGAGTTACTGTGTTAAGGAGGGTGGATTCCACTTGCCAAGAACATTTACCTAAATTGATAACAGAGATGGCTTCTAGCATTTCCTGACAGATTCTGCGATGCATCATTTCTGGCATCAGGCTTGTTATGCAGTTTAATTTTCATAGAATCTGATTGTAATGTCTGGCTTTTGAGCCTGGGTAACTGGGCTGCTGGGGGTGGTGCGGGGTTCAAAAGAGGTCTTCTAACTGCTAGTGATTATTTCTTCCTCCTATCTCCTGATACCACGAAAGATCTCTTGACTCTAAAAGGAGGTCATCTAATTTCTTCTTTCTATCCTGGCCCAGCTTAAAAATGTTTACAGTCCTCCAGTTCTCCCTACTTTTCGTCTGACACATTTTCAGACCACCGTAATTATTCCACTTAGCATGATTCTGGGTGTTGAATAAACGTGTTTGTTATTTCCTTGCAGATTTTTGTTGTTGTTGTTGTTCCTGTGAGAAGATCAAGGCAGCCCCCAGATGAAGTTCTCCGTGACAGACACATCACCATGTGCTACCTTAGGTTTCCCTGAGCCCCAGGTCTTCAGAGTTCACAGGACCTCACTACAGTGGGATACCACCAGCTCTACCCTTGCATTAGTTTGGAGGTGTCTTTAGGATGCTGCCGAGCTCTCTGTTGGGAATGGCTCTTCCACAACCTTTTCCACTCTTGTGCTTGGGCATACTTTACTCATTCTGCCTGGGACCCTTAGGGCTGAGACTTTGTTCTCTTGTGCTTTTCCTTTTCTGGGCTGTTGGATATAATTTGATCTTTGCATATAAGAGCTTAAGTGGCAAGAGTCTTGCAAATTCCTGAAGCGCTTTTGTGCCCCATTGAGAACAAGGGAGACAATTTCTCTCTTTGAGCACTGGTACTTTTAACTCTGTGTTTTCCATTTTCCCTCTCAGGCATGTTTGCCACGTCTGCCATTCTCTTGCCTTATGGCTCATGTGTACAGTATAGTTAGGGTGCACTTTCTACAAAAATAACTTTTTTGAGGGGAGGAAGGAATCCCTCAAAATAAGGTCAATGAAAATTGTCCCCTTCTTTGGATTCCTGTGAGAACACCTCACATCATCTTGCTGGGCAGACTGTCTTCAGTGTGGTATAAAGAAAGGCGCGTGTCCCTAGGATGAAGCCAGAAGCCCTGGATGGTGTTCGCAGTGTGAGTTAGACCTTGTAGGATTCTCAGCAGGTCATTACACCTCCCTGGATCTGAGCTTCTTTACATTCAGAATTGGATGGTTGCTAAGGTTCCCTCAATTGGGAGCCTATAGAGTGCCCCTGACAATGTATGTAAGAGAAAGCCCCCTCTGCTTATCCCCTGAAAGAATGCCAGTCTTATGGAGACTGTCTTATGCCTGAAGACCTTGTTCTCAGACACAGCAAGGAAATTCACAATCAAATTCCACCAGCTAGTACCTGTCCCTAGCCATTAGAAACCCAGGGATAGCAGTCTCCTGGTGTTGGCAGCCTCTGAGCGAGCTGGCTACACGGTGACTTTCTGAACCTGTTGTCACATCTTTAGTCTACTTTTATAGGACCCACCAAATATTTATGATATTCCCACAAAAGAACAGTCAACAACTTTGGGATCGCCACAATCTCTATATAACAACTTCTCTTGAACACAACTTGATTCCCCTCCTGCTCTGTAGAGATTTTTTTTTTTTAAAGGAAAAGTGTTCTTCTTTGAATGGTCTCAGAAGCTCTAGGTTCTTAAAATTGTACTTCTTTTCCTCTAGAGTTATCCATCTAGCCCTGATAGATCTTTTCCCTCGCTCTTAGAGGGAGTTTTGACTTCCATGTATTTATTCCTTCTGTAGTGTATGGCAGATGGGGCGGATAGCTGCTCTGCAGACTTGCGTTTTGTCTGGACACATAGCCCACTGTATCTCTTGGAGATTCTCCCACTCTGCCACTCAGGTGCAAGACCAATGTCCTGGAGCTGGGTGGAGTGAGGAAGTGAGATCCAGGAAACAGAGGCAGAGGGTTCTTAGAGTAAGGGCCAGATCCAGGGCAGCTGGGGTCAGGTGGCCAGGCTAGGAAGAAAGGGAAATGTCTACTCAGCACTCGGGACACATGCAGAAGCTGAAGAAGCAGAGAGAAAAACTCTGAGTTCTGCCCCTCAGTGACTGGTGATGCCTTGATCAGACCCTGCTCTCTGCATGTGCACTTGTCCATTCCCAAGCTGGGAGCCTGGCAGTGACCAGTGGAGCCCATTGAGGTCTCCCGGGCAGGTGTCTCTGTCCTTAGCTCTGTAGCAAGTCCTCTCTGGGCCCTCTGTTTCTGCTGCTTGTGTACCTTTGGTCTTTATTCAGGGAAGCTGCGAGTGTCTAAATGGATTCTCTAAGTCAGCATTTCACTTGGAAAGTTCAAAGTATCTGATTACATTAAGAAACCGAGAAGTTGGGTGTCTAAGTGTTCCATAGAGCATTATTCTTTAGCCTGAGACTTTTTATATATGTAATACCCCATCCGGGTGTGATAATGCAGCTACCTGTGTACCATTCTGTGTCTCCTAGAAGATGCCACATTTCAAGTCCTCAGTCCTCGTGGTTGTTTAACTCATTTTGGTTAGTGGGTCAAATATTCTTTTGGTCCACAAATTAAATAGGTTTCAGATGGAAGATGTCCCTTTATCTTTGTGATTTTATGCTCTAACCAAGGGAGGCCCTTACTGTTTTCTGACCCAACTCTCTGCCAATTAATTTTTTTCTTACATCATCAACCTTACACTTCAACATTATAAAATGTTGCAGCCATGCACCTCTCTATGGTACCAGACAGCATCAGCCTTGTCTATGGCTCAGCTCACTACCACACATTTCAGAGCTTTGACCTGCAATTGGATTTTCCCAAGGATTTATTACTAGCATTGATTTAGTCCAATTAAATCAGTGAGTTTTCCTCTAGTATCCGTTGTCGCATTTTTCACTCACAGGTGTAACAACCTCTTCAGCCTTTCCAGATTGGACCATCCATCCTCTAGGCTGAAGATGAAAGCACCCAGATCTATCCGTCTTTCCCCCTCTCAGGATCCAAGTTAAAGTCTGCAGTTTCTAAGTGGGTCCTTTAAGTGAGAAGTGAGAAGTGAGAAGTGTCAATCTGCTCTGATCTTTACTTTTGGACATCTGGGAAGAGTCCAACTCTGGTTCCCTTGCATATATGGTCCCTGTAACTCTTCCTCGCTTTTCCTTTCTGAAAACATCCAGTATGTATACAAAGGGAATCCATGTAGTGCAGAGGGTCCCAAACTGTTCTTGTTTCATGGAAACAATTACTAAGTAGCTTCACTTCTTAGACATTATGCAGTTTTTTGTTTTTTGAGACAGGGTTTCTCTGTGTAACAGCCTGGCTGTCCTGGGCTCACTTTGTAGACCAGGCTGGCCTCGAACTCACAGTGATCCGCCTGCCTCTGCTTCCCAAGTGCTGGGATTAAAGGCGTACGCCACCACGCCCAGCTGCTTCACTTCTTAGTAATTGTCCTATATTAGATCTTTTAGGATGCTAGGTGGAAACAATGCATGAAGTACTTATGTCTTTACAACCTAGTAACTGAAAAATAAAAGCACATTTACTGACAGAAAAAGTATTTTCTTCTTCGGTATTATTTTTATAAATTAAAATTGTATATATTCATGATTACATGTTTTGAGATATGTATATATTGTGGAACGGTCCAACTGAGCTAATTGATATACATATTTACTTAATTATTATTCCCAAGTGTACAGTACATTGCTATTAACTGTAGTCACCGTGTTGTACAATGCATCCCTTGACTTTATTCTTCCTGGAAAACTGGAAGTTTGCACCCTTTAACCAAGGTGCCCTCAGTCCCTGAAAGAAGAGCGTCTTGATTTTGTCCTTACTAACCACAGTTACTTTCTAATGCGCTGTGTGTGCCTGTTGAGTGGTGCCCAACCTCTCAGGAGCTGGGATCAGATTGGATATTCCCCCCCTCATTTCATGTTCCACAGTGCTTGCTTGTTACTGAGGTAACTGTCCAAATCCCATGTTTAAAATATGCCATTGAAAGGAATGGAGTATGAGTTTAATGTAAAACTGAGAACTAGCTTGTGCTGGTAGCTGATGCGGCGACACTTGAAAGGTGCCAAGCATTGATGTGATTCTCTGAAAATTTAAACATTCACTGTGACTGGGCCAGCCCAACCCCTTATAGCCTAGGAACTCACGAAGCTGTGGCCCATTGGCTGCACTCATGCCTGGGGTGAGTGATTCAGAGATAGTGCCACTGTGTCATGCTCATGGGTAGTGCCTCATTTGCAATAACTCATGTAACTCCTGCAGTAATTCCATCTCACAGACAAGAAAACTGAGGTTAAAAGAATTGCTCCAGACCTTATGGCGTTTAAGTGTCAGAATTGAATTCTGAACACAGGCAACGTGGAACCAGAGTGCACCTGAGTTCGCCGACTCTTAGTGCCATCCAGCTTCTGTTCCTAATGAAGGCACTAAGCGCGCATTGTTTTCCAGTTTCAAATAACGTTTTGTTCATTTCTTAAAACAAAGGATATTTACGTCGAATTTCAAAGTTTCCTTCAGAATGGAACAATCTAATTTTCCAAATATGATTTTAAGAATAGTACATGGTTATATCTTTTCAAATTCCGATTTTAATTGTATCATCACACTTCGCATGTGAATGTTTTAGTAATAACCACCGAGGTTTGTCGCCTATAAGTATCTCGTTGATCCAGCCGTCTCCACCTCTGCTGGGCTGAGCTTGGGGCAGCGTTGCAGGAAGCCCACCCATTCCACATGGTGAACATGCCTGAGGATCCTGGAGCAACTGATTTCTACAGCTTGGGTGCTCATTTCAAAGAAATAGGCTGTTTGCTTAATACCCGATGAGCGGTTACTTCGCCCACTGAGACTTCTACTCAGTGGGTGAGTGGTGGACCAGCATTATGGGCATCACCTGGGAGCGTGTTAGAAATGTACAGTCCCAGCCACACACCCTCCCCAGAATATCCAAAAGAGCCTTAGGCATGCATTGATTTGTGCATTAAAAAACTACTTCAGGGGCTGGAGAGATGGCTCAGCGGTTAAGAGCACTGGCTGCTCTTCCAGAGGTCATGAGTTCAATTCCCAGCAACCACATGGTGGCTCACAACCATCCATAATGAAATCTGGTGCCCTCTTCTGGCCTGCAGATATACCTGCAGACAGAACACTGTATACATAATAAATAAATCTTTAAAAAAAAAAAACTACTTCATACACACACACACACACACACACTCACTCACTCACACACGTATGTGTGTGTCTGCTTGTTTACTTCCATGGACAAAGGCTATATCCTTGGACCACCTGGAATAATGATTCTGCCTTGGGTTTGTGTGATCCTCAGCAGGCAGCAAAGCTCTTTTGAGTTTTAGTCCATTTTCTCTCCAATGAAGAAGCTGAGGTGATCTCTGTGATATCCACCAGTTCTTAGGTTTTAGTAAAAATCCCTAAGCAGCATAGCTTTGTAATAGTTTATTGCTTCTATTTAAAGCCACCTCTGGGCATTTACACATTTTAAACTGTCTGTTCTATCCTACACTCAACTGCTAAAATCCATTTCGCTCAGAATGTGACTTAAAACTGCTTGCATCAAAATCACTTAGGAACATTGTTAAGATGCAGGATCCCGGGCTCCAGACTTCCTGAATTAGAGTCTCTGGGGGTGGGTCCTAGAAATCTACATCTTTAACCTCTGTTTGAGGGTAGGTAGAACACTGTAACTCTCCAGCTACTCTCCAAAAGCGAAGGTCTCTACCTATTCCTTGCTTCCCTCCCTCCCTCTCCCCCTCCCTTCCTCCCTCCCTCCCTCCCTCCTTCATCCCTGCCTCCCTCTTTCCCTCTCTCCCTCTCTCATTCCCTCCCTCTCCCCCTCCCTCCCTCCCTCCCTCCCTCCTTCCCTCTTTCCTTCTCTATCCCTCTCTCTCCCCATCATCATCATCATCATCTACTTCCTTAATGCTTCAATAAAATGGTGGCATGGAGAGACACATTAGGAGAAAGGAAATTAGTAAAGGTAAACTAAATTGTAGAGAGAAAACACTGATTTTTTAGTAACTGACTTCAAATACGGGTACCTAGAAAACACTTTCCTCTATGAGACAGAAGTATAGAGTGAAGAACAAGGGTGAAGTATAGGTTAGAGGTGTCCAGTGAGCAGGAACGTAGTCACCTCAGGGATGTGAATAAAGAGGAGAGGGTCACTCCCTCCGGAGTCTGACATGTTTCTGAATGTCCCCAGCAGTCTTCCAGGAGTGTGAGTATGGGAGGAAGCTGCAGGGACTTATGGGTTCCACTCTGAGAGTTCTCAGAGTTAGTGGGTAGGAGGAAAAGAAGAGTCAGACATCCTAGGAGGGCTTGGAGAGGTGTTGGGAGAGTCAGCCCAGTTCTCTTGGGAAGAGGAGAGCATGGAGTGGGCCAACAGCCGTATACATGGAAAGTGATCTTCTCAAGAAGAACGTGAGCCCTGGGAACAAGGGCTCATTCATTGTCTTTGGTGGCACCGGGTCTGTAATTTAAGAGGACAGTGAGGAGAGAAGTGACAGCCCTAGGTTGGGGCTGGGTGCAGGGTCGAGGAACTACTGGATCTGATTAAGAGGCCTGGCCATCTTAATGGGGAGTATCTTCCCTTGGTGCTCACATGGTAAATCCTGTAAAATTGCCAGCTGAGGAAGGAATTGATGTGGGTGCGATGGGGGAAGACGGTTGGTAAAGACAAAAACATTCTCGGCCAGTTGGCAAACACTGGGAGAAGCAAGCTGGAGGCAAACAGATGTCAGCTTTAAACAAGATGTTAGGACATTTTGGAAGTAAGAAAGGCCTTCTCTCAGCCCACTTCCATGAGGGATTGGTAACTTTCTTCCTCATTTGAGCTTTGTCAGCTACTTAACATAATTCAAACACACTGTAGCTTTATTGGGAGATTGTCAACTTCTCCTGGGAGCTTGGGCCACAGACACCATCAGCCATCAGGGCAATTCAACAAGTATTTCTCTAGGGTGTGCCATATGTGTACATAGCCTTTGGTTATTGAGGACTGGAAAGGGCTGGACTGTCCTGTCAAGAGACCTGGTGCAAAAGACACTGATAGACATCCAAACCTCCAATAAAAGGCAGACTTACGCTGTTTGCTTGCATAGACACAAGTTTTCTGGATATGTGTTGTTTTCTGGTTAATTTGGTTATCAAAGGAGCTAGTGGGAAGCAAATGAAAAAATGTTTTTTAGACTAGCGCCATTAGCAGGTCACGGAAGATGGTTCTGGAATTTCTAGACTTCAGTTCACTTTAACCAATATTTCTGAGGTAAGAATAGAGGTTTTGTGCCCAACATGATTTTAGCCTCAAGGAGACCAGAGTCCAGAGGGAGAGACATCTGTGGAATAGGTAATTACAGCCCATCCTGATACAACCTGCAACTGGGCCATCTCTAGATGCTAGGGAAACAAACAGGGACAAACTTAGTCAGAAGGGGATCTTGACTAAGGCTTGAAGGTCAAGGAGGAGTTTAAATGGCTCATTTTTCTTTTATTTTTGTATTATAATTACATCAACACTTCCTTTTCCTCCCTCCACCCACCCCATATACCTCTTCCTGCTCTCTTTAAAGTTCATGACCTCTTTTTTCATTAGTTGTTGTTACATTCATACATTTATATGAATATACATATACATGCACACTATATGTGTGTGTGTTCCTAAATATAACCTGCTCAGTCTGTAGAATGTTACATGTGTATGTTTTAATGGATGACTTTTTTGCTGTTTTAGTTAGAAGGTATGATTCCTCTTTGGTAGCCAATCAGAGGTAGGGCATGTGATCTTGGTGCTTAGGGGTCTATTAGGAAGGAAAGAATGCCGTATGTACATGATAAGTGCTTTTGCTTGGGGCTCTAGAATTCACTGTTTTGTTTCTGTATCTGGGAATGATCCAGCTTTGCCTTGCTCTTCCAACCAATAATGCTTGGGTATCAGACACATGGTTTCTAGTACCAGAGTGTCCAAGGCAGAAAGATATGGAGGAAATTTTGATAGCTCTTCATCCTCTCAGTGAGACCCAGAAATACCCCTTTCTTCTCTGTGGGAGAGCCCCATTATCTCCCCTACCTTGAATGCTCACAGTGAAAACATTTAGCAGATCTGTGTTACAGCATGTAGCTTATTGTATCTTCCATGTGCTCATGGCTGTAGTTGGTGGTAGCTAAGTAGGGAAGGTGAGTCTTTCCCCCTCAGGAAAAACTGATTTGGATTGGATTTGTATAAGAACTCACAGAAGGAGTGAGGAGCTGGAGTAAGAGACAGAGTCTTTGTTTTCGGAGAGTTCCTTAGAAGAGGAGAGCACAGCAATGGCATAGGATACAGTGGTGATGGTGGTGGCTGCGTGGCTAGTGGTGGAGCTTCAGCAGCAACCGGCTGGGACCAGTGGACGAAATTAGCCTGGACCTCATCAAAGGCTGATGTGCAGATCCAGGAAGGGCCCTACATGGAGGTTGTAGTGAGACAGAAATGTGTATGTGTGTGCGAGATCAACCTGGGAATTGTTCTTCAGAAGCCTTGTTTTTTGAGACAATCTCTTACTGGCACTGAGGATAAGATAGGCTGGCTAGAGACCCTCAGGGATCTATCCATCTCTGCCTCTCCAGTGCTGGGATTACAACTGTGTGCCATCATGGCTGTGAGTACTGAGGTTATACTTAGAGCCTCATGCTTGCATGGCAAGCGTTTTGCCGACTGAGCTGTTTTCCTGGTCTTGTTTTCCACTTTCATCCTCATCTATTGTGCCAAAGCCTTTGAATGGCTGAACCATCAGTGTACCCCAAAAAACAAGGAAGCATTGGTGTGGTCCCTACAGGGAAGCCTCAGGACTGAAGAGGGATGGAGATATACCTAGGAGACACAGAGAGATGGAGGAAGGGTGGGAGGGAAGGAGAGAGAGAGAGACAGAGAGACAGAGAGAGAGACAGAGACAGAGAGAGATATGCAGGGGCAAACGAGGTATCAACTGAGAGAATAGGAGACTTTTAGGGTAAAAGGTTTTTCCCAAGCTCCCTTTTGATTTCTTCCCTTTTACTAATGTAGGAGCCAGGTGGTCTCTTTCCTCTCCATGAGCAGGGACCAAACACAGCACCATACCCTTATGATGCTGTGCTAGCTGAGATGAGCAGGCTGGAAGCAGATTTAAATTCTCAACTGGGAGTTCCAGAAGGAATCAGAAGGAACATTAGAGACAGTTTAATTTATCTACCTTATTCCTTCAGATAAGAAAACTGAGTTCCAAAGGGGCCAAGTGATCAGTCCCCTTCTTTGGTG
The DNA here is from genome assembly GCA_907164525.1 of Lophiomys imhausi. Classification (NCBI taxonomy): domain Eukaryota; kingdom Metazoa; phylum Chordata; class Mammalia; order Rodentia; family Muridae; genus Lophiomys; species Lophiomys imhausi. Next base: position 1,861,728 of record CAJQZJ010000531.1, on the reverse strand, counting down.
GCAAAACTAGAAAGGGGCCATTCATATTCTGTCTCCTCTGACCTCACACATGAAATTGGCACTTTCTGCTTTCTTCATTCCTTGACCTTGACTGCTCTTTCCTACTCCTCCCAACTTGTCCTTGTTATGATGGGAAATTATCTTGATGCCATGGTGGTATCTAAATGTGATATCTAAACCAGATTATGGAGCTGAAATCTCAATGCCAGATTAGGATGCTCAGATCACATGGCTTCTTGACTCAGTATCAAACATACAGAAAGGAAACCAAAACAGATGCCTTGGGAGAAAGATAAGGCATATATTCACATACTTTCAATAGGGATGCAAGTGGCAGAAGGACCACATTCCTGACTTCTGCATTATATACAAGAGTTATATCCTGTTCACCTCCATGCCATGCCAGCCTGAAATGTTTATGATGAGGTAGTCATGGCAACCAGAACTGACAGGTGCCTGAGAAGACCCAGTAAACAGGAGGTGCCTGACCAGCGCACATTTGCTTTCCCAGAGAGACCCTCTTTAAATTTCCTGTGTACAATGTGTGCAGAGGATCCTTGAGGTCTGAATGTGTCTCATCAATGAGCAGTCACTGACCATCATGAAGGTGAGGTACCTGCTTGGTTCTTTGCTGCTTGCTTCAGTTCCCTTCAATACATGTGAGCTCTGTTTTTCTTAGCCATGTCTAACATGTCTTGTGAGGTACATGTATGTGTTCTTTGTGCTTCTATCTATGTTGTTTCTGCTTGTGCCTCTTGTTTTCTAAGCAGAAGAACTGAGCAGCCTTCGATGGTGGGACAAATAGATTTTACTCCCTTGGTATTTAGCCTGAATGTTTGTTTTGCATTTTCTATTTTATAGTTCTGTTTCTATGCTTTGGGAATTAAGAAAAAATTGGGGGCCACTTTTTTCTATGCTATGTTTAAAGGAAGGAGAGAGTACATGACTTTTATCCACTCAAATTACCCTCGTTTCTCCATCTTCCTGGATCTCAGAATTGGATCGTTACGATCGTTAACTATCAGATGAAGACACAACCTAAAGGCTCTGTTCATATTTTCCTAACTACATTCCTTCCTTGAACCTCTGCGCCTGTCTTCTAGGGCCTGTGCTGTTAGCTCAGCAGGTTAATAGTGACCTTAAGGAGCCCAAAATGTGGGCCTGGCCATAGGGCCTGGGTTGTGATACACAGAGGGGAAAAATGGCTTCTGTTCTATAGGTCTTACCTCTTTAACCCTGGGTGGCTATTCTGGAAACCTCTTCTTCAAAGAGGGCAGAGCGGTAAAATTTTGATAACTCATCAGATGCCAGTTCCAAGATTGTCTGGAAGTTAGACTAAGGACAAACATGGTCCTCCTGTTTAAAGGTCCTCCTTTTATCCATAGAACTGAGCTGTATTTGAATGGGCTCTTGCTGTCCTTTACCACATGTAACTGGCCTTTCCTGCCAGTTTGCAAGCATCATGGAAGCACCCAGGCTGATCTCTGAGGTTATGACTGAAAGGATTGTTGGCTCTTTAATGCCTACAACGCTGATGACAGTCCCCAGTACATGTCAGTCTTGCGGAGGCTTTTCTAACTGTGCTGCAGAGTGAGTTCATCTTGGGAGTTCTGGTACTCTGCCCTGTGAGGTAGTGATGCCATGGGTGATGTGAAAGGGGCTTCAGTCCATGTAGTGCCTCTGTTGAAAACACTGATATTGTTTTAGATTTGTATATATGTGTATGTCTCTGTGTGGGTTGGTGCAGCATCTACGGAGGTCAAAAGAGGGCATAAGTCCCCTGGAGCTATGGTTACATGGTGCTGGGAACTGAACTCTGGCCCTTTGGAAGAGCAACAAGTGCTCTTAATCACCGTACTGTCTCTCCAGCTCCTGTAGTCTCTATTTTTAAGATGAAGAAAGGGATTCAAAGAAACTAGGAAAGTATCTAAACTCACACAGTTAGAAAGTGACAGATCTATGTAAGATTTGAACCAAGTGGCCATATATCCACTTCCATAGTCCACATGTGTTCTTTCTGTTGCACCCTCTGGGGAAATTAGATTCATGGAAACCTAGTTGGAGGCAAAGAAGAAATATGGAAGGCATATAAGCTGTCTGGAAACTGGGGCACTCTAATAGCTGAGGTCATGTGCCCTTTTGGTTAGTGTTAGCCTTTTAACAGGAGTGGTGGGAAACACTGCTCTTCCCTTTCACTTGTGGCAGGGGGCCGCATGTGCTTGAGGAAAGCAGGCTGCTTTGATTGGCAGCTGTAAAAGATGGAAGTAGGAAATGAGCCCAAGATAAGATGGCATAAAATGTACAAGAGGAGCTGTTTTGTTTTGAGTGAGGGAATGATTTAATAGGACTGCTTTGGTTCAGGAAAATTATGATCATTTTTCACCAGGGTTGAGTGGATTGTAGCATGGATTCAGGTACCTTCTATAAAGAATAGTTACCCGTGCAGTTAAAACTTAGGGAGGATTTGAGCTTTACTTGGGGGAGTTGGGGAAAGGTTTGTAGGAAAGCTAATGTTGGTTTTGGCTTAAAGGGATGAGTTTGGGGAGTGAAGGTGTACCTGGAGGAGAGACTGGAGAACCTTGGTTGTTGGGTTGCTGTGAAAATGGACTAGTCTAGCAGACCTGAATTTAGAATCCGCATTGCTTCCAAAAAGGAAGCAACGTATGTACCACAAGATAAAATAAGGAAAAGCAGGTGATGAAGTATGGATGGATTTGTCCCTTCTTTCTGGGGGATTTGCTCTCCCAGGCTATAGACTGAGATCCCTATATATAGGGCAGGGCAGGTAGAAACTGCGATGAGGTAGTGGGCAGCTCCTCCCGGGACTCGGTCTGATGATAGCAGCAAGAATAGCTGGGTAATCTGGATGCAGAGCAGGGATGCAAGCTGCTGCAGTTATGCAGCGGTCACCCATGTATGTGTGTGCATCTCAGCTCCTAGCACCATGGCAGTCGCTTAGTCTCTTGAGGTCCTTAAGTTCCCTCCCCTGAGGATGAAGCTCGGTGATTCCTAGGAAGAGTTCCAGGAAGCATTTGGGTGCTTAGCTCCCAGGTCCCTGGAGAACCTGCTGGAGTTCTGTCTTTATTGGCTTGAGGACATGCCATGCCCTGTGTAGACTCTAGAACTCTGCTCCTGCTGGACACGTTGCTTGAATGGCCTTTTTTTTGTCTCACCCACAGCCTGTTGTCAGTCTGTCTGTGCTGTGAGGACACGTTACATGTCCCACTTCATGTTGGGAAGAGGATTTTTGGGACTTTACTCTGTTCTTACCTCTGAAGCTACCCGATGACTTGTCATCGCAAAGCTCCTTTCACATGGCTGTTTCCGGTGCTCAGTGTTTTCTGAGAAGCTAGATAGATGCTACCCTCTTGTAGTAGGCAGGGGAACATCTTCCCTGAGCTCTCACTGCCCATGAGTATGGAGTAGCAACCATCAACAAGACCCTGACCATACCTTCCTCCTGTATCTTGCCTTGTGTCTCCATTTCAGTGGGTTTTTGTAGTGTGGAATATTTTGTCTTTCTTTGCTCCAGTACACACCTTTTCTCAGATGTGCTAACATCTGTCACAAAAAAATGTTTCTATTCTTATTTGAGAGTCCATATTTAAGACTAAGAAGGCTGCATTTCTATGCAAAAGGGGACCAAGAGGGTGGCCTTGTACCTGGTTGGATGGCATGGAGGTGGGCCATGGTGTTCTTGCTTGCCTGGATGTGCTGGGGGTACTTGTGATCTGTGTCCATGGTGGCATCTGGTAGGTAACTTGTAACTGCATTGTCTGTTGCAGACAACAAGCTTCTGGAAAGTCACCCACAATAAAAGCAGCCATTGACTGAGCACCTTCCAAATGTCATCCTTGGTCCTCCTCCCAACCACTCTAAAAGTAATGGGTGCTCCATTTATAGCTAAGAAAACAGGCTCAGAAAGGGTGGGTGATATGCTAGAAGCTAGAAGCTAGAAGTTGTCAAAGTCTAAGGCTGTCTGACTCCAAAGCTTGGGCTTCTTTTAAGAGTATTGCCTTGCAACATTTATGTAGGAGAGAGCTAGGGGCATCCATCCTATGTCCATATAGGAAGGAAAGGATCCCCTAGATGGCAAGGTGTCTGTCTATTCACACCCAAAAGACCACTTAAAGATACCTGCCTTCCTCAAGAGTCTGAGACTTACAACATTTTAAACATATTTTTCTGTATCAGGCTCTAAGTATCTTTCTCCTGACTAAACTGGAATGTTCTTCTTGGGCTAAGACATCAAGGGAGAGAAAGAGAGTATTGGCCAGAATAAATGTCATGGCAGAGGAGCTGTTCCTTTTAAAGTAATGACTATCAATTTTCTAAATACAGTCTGGGAACACACTGCTTCTTTCTGCAAGTCCCCATAAAGACAACAGCTCAATGCACCCTGCTTGCTGGGTGCGTTCCGTTCTGATCTGCTTTCGAATCTGTTCTTTCTACCTCTGTCTCTTCTGCCCCTCTCTTCTCTCTCCTTACTCTTTCTAGCACCTCACTGTCTCTCTAACCTCTCCCTCTCTTCAGCTAATATTTGAAAAGTAGCCTCTTGTCAGTAAAGAGAATGTCTGTGGCTTCCCCACTGAAGGGCTTCCCTGTTTATGCTTGTGAACTCTTACATAGTGAATAACTATGAAATAAAATAGGTGAGTCATCTGGCCTGGGGAAGGGTGTTCATAGAGGTTTTATATGGGCTCACCCCCTTTCTTGCTCCCCATACTGAGAAGTAATAGGAATGAGCATTATCTGAGGCTTGAATTAGATGCATCTATACATCCTATGTAGATATGACCTGCTGCGTGCTGCTGTGGGCCAGGGGGCATTCTACAAATGTGAGAAGGAAGAGTCAGGACTCCATTAGTGTGATCTGGGTGTAATGTCAGGGATGCATCACCGAAATGTGACTGTAATTTAGTAATGTGAAACCTAATGAAGTGCACTGAACACAGACTGAGGACTCATCGCATGCTGATTGGCAGGGGGACTTCTGAAAGGCAAGTTAAGGAAACAGAAGCTGTCCGTAATGTCTGTTCAGGCTCTGCCACGAACTTCGGGTTCTTTGGCAAGCCTGGATCTATTGTTAGGGTAGATACATCAATGATTGACTACCACAGAGCTGTGAATTCCGTGGGCTTCTTTAGCCTTGATTCATAGTTAGAGTTCAACTTTCTGATGATGGCTTGCTTGGCTTTCTTGGGGCATCAGCCTACACTGATCATGCTAAGCACTCTAGAGCCCTGGGGAGGCCATATTTTGTTGTTGTTAACACTCAATAAGTAGAACTTCTGGCTCACAAATCAGTTTCATGAACTTGGTTAGCATGAGTCTTAGTCAAGGATTGATGTGTTCTTCCAAAACATTCTAATTTCGGAGTACATAGCCTTTACTTTGGTGGGTAATCAAACAAAATGTCATTTGTGGAGACTCTTGGTGGCAATTAATGGCACACTTCTAGGCTATGCTTCAGGCTTACTACCAGTTTGGAGGCAAATTTTACTCAAGAACATTCTCCCATGATGTTGTTGCATTGAATGGACTTCAGTGCTTGCAAAATGATATGTGAACAGGTCTTAACAAATACTGCACAAGAAGCTTTTAAAAAGCTGCATTTAGATTGGGAAAAAAATCCAGAAAGGAACACATCTCTGCTTAGGAAGATGTTAATAGTAAGTAATATTTATTGTCTACTTGTCTGCTTGCATTAGTTACTGCACCAGGAATCTTTTTGAGGATCCCCACAGTGGATGTCCAGAACTTCTCTTCCAAACAGATAAGCTTGACTATGCCTTTGTGACAGTTGATGATATCAAGCTTTACATCAACTGGACGGGGGATTAGGAGACCAGCCTATGAGCCTATGTACGCAGGTACTCTGTCATGTCAGACTTCTTTTTAGCAGGTGATGTAACATAGAGCTCTTTTGTTCTGTCTCGTTCAACAAGGCATTTACCTCAAACCCAAATGATAGAGACCTTTCAGGGTCCCATGATGCTATGGGACAACTAGAGGAAGGAGGTGTGTCACCTCTAGTTTTGAAGGAATGACTGAGCTTGTATACGCAGTGGGGTGGGGTAAGCTGAGAGATTTGCACTTCTAATTGTGTCAGTCATCCACGTCAGAAACACCGTAAGTCACATAGGTGGTTGGGTTAGGCATCTAAGGAACTTAGAGACAGAAGATGGGTCAGAAGATGTTAGGTTGCTTAGATTTTTATATCTACGCCCAGCTCTCTGCTGCATGTCTAAGATAGAGAGGCAATAACAACTTAATATAAAGAAATGGGTAAGTCCACTCTTTGTTGTGTTAGAATCCTTGGCTTTAGCATTAGATTGAGTTTCCCATGAACATCTTGACTTATAAAGTTGGAGTTCCTTGAACTATGAGTACTGGGTGAAGGACAGTCTCCCTGACAGTTTTCAAGAAGCTTTTTCTGTGGGTTTTGCTCCCATTTTCCGCACCTATAGCTCATGATCACACCAAGCTGATGGAGTGGAGCTATCTGGAGATGAGACTTTAGGAAATGTGGTCAGGTGGAGAGACCATCACACTGAAACCCAGCTGCTTCTTTTATCAACTCTTAGAGTACAAAGTGACCTTCCGGTCATTTCTCCATCAGCCTTTCTCCTGCCTAGAAAAGTGCAGACCTATAGATCTCACTGTTTGTCCACTTACACATTTGAGAGTCCGTTCTGATGTCAGTACCTTAACAACCTCATTTGACCACTTAATTAGGAATAGTGTTAGCTTGTCTCCTTCACCTTTTTTTTTTTTTAAACCTGAGGTTAAATGTGGTCTATATAATATGTTAGAACTGGTTGCTATGGCTCATAAAACTCTTTAAATGTATAATTTTTCCTTTTCTTTCATCTCCTTTTTATTCCCCCTCTTTATTATCTCATGCTACTCCTCGACTCCAAGTCAATTGCCTTCAAAAGCTCGTGAATATTAAACTTAAAGTTTTCATTATAGCGCTTTGTCAATAGTTTCCTAAAAGTACACGTGAATGACACCCACAGATTCTATTAATTCACATTGGTATTTACTTGTTCAAGAACTCATGGTGGATTACATGTTTTGCCCTCACAAGCACCATGCTATTGTTCCTCTAAGTCAATGAATCTCAACCTGTAAGTCATGACCCTTTGGACTGGAATGACCCTTTCACAGAGGTCACCTGCGGCCATCAAAAAAGCACAGATACTTACATTACGATTCATAACAGTATCAAAATTACAGTTATGAAGTAGCAATGAAAATAATTTTATGGCTGGGTCACCACAACATGAGGAGCTGTATTAAGGGGCCTCAGCATTAGGAAGTTGAGAACCATGGATGGCTCTATGTGGTTTGCTCACATTCTCAGTGGCTCTCTGCTGAGGATCTTCTTTTGCCCGCTTGCCTGGTGTGAAGATGAGGCTTCGCTCCCTTCCTTTCTTATGAATGAACTATATGGGCACTCTACCAGCGGCAAGCATGAGTGACTTTGTAATCAGAGGTTACACATTTTGGGCATCAGCTCTGCAATTTCACCCTTGAATTCCTTCAGGGCTCAGGCAGGCACCGTATGGTCCTGGTGATTTATTTACAGCTCACTTGTCAGTTAGGTTCCACACTGGCTACAAGCTCAACACCCACTGTCTAATGTGGAGGGCAAATTGAGAAGGACCCTTCATTCTCCAGGATATGCCTTGTACCAAGAGCATCACCAACTGATTCTCTGTCCCACCATCTTCCTTTGATGGAATAAAATGATCCCTGTATGGCATTGGACACCCTTAGTTTTATCTTTGGCCTGGTTAATTTCCTGGGTTGTTGTTCCATTTTTACATGTCATTTCTTCTTCCACTGTCTCTTTGAAATGTCTACCTAGTCACATAGGGATGCTTTCCTCTTTGAGGGTCCGCTCTTTTGGGCTTTGGCCTAACCCCATCTATCCTAGAATTCTGTATTTTAAAATAGCCTCCAGGTTACTGAGGACTTATGACATTATCAACTTTCCTTTTTTTTCGATGTCTGCTGTACAACATCTCTATCTGCTTCTCTCTGAATCTTGACATTTGGCTTTAGGGCGCATCTTGAGAGAAAGGTCTTGGGGTTAGGAGCAGGACAAGCGGAGGGAAGGAGCACTGTACATTTCCCCCAGAGCTGCTCTGATGATGGGGAGGGGACACTGACTGTACTGTCTGGGTCAGGGTCAACTCAGCCCTGACCCTTGTCCTCTGGTAGGATGTATACCCAGGATGGCCTGAATGTACCTGCAGTGTCCTGCAGTGAACCTCTCTTTCTGCAGCTTCATCTGCATGCAGGGTTCCCTCTAGCAACTCTGCCCTCAAAGGGCCACGGAGGTGATTGGTTTGAGCGAGCGTTCTGGCCCATGCTTCCTGGGTTAGGTCAAAATCTTCCAGGAAAGACTTAGAGAGGATAGTCTCAGTGGTACAGGAAAGCTTGAGCCTCTCTGGAGGTATCTAGACTGCATCTGTGGGAGGAGATGAGGGGACCCTGTGTAGCAAGGGCAGTGGTGCTGGGGGAGGGGTGGAGTCCCTTTCCAGGCTGAGGCTGACAACTGATCAAAATCAGTTCCTGCTCCTGCAGCAAGTGCCTGCCCAGGGTTGTTAAGCTAATTGTTAAATTAGAGTGGCTGTGGAAACAAATTGCTTCATGATGGGGGTTCTCTGACTGCGTCCAAGGCTGATGTCATCTGGCCTTGTGCCTCCTTGGTGGGGTGTATGTGTGTGTGGGGGCGGGAGTGGGCAGGCCTAACACACTTGTTAGTGAATCTGTATCAGTTGCAGCAAAAGCCTGCAGCTCCTCTGAACAGCCTACATCCTCTATTACGGGGAATTCGCTGCTTTTCCTCTGGACTTTAGTTTCTTTCCCCTAATTCCTGATCCTCGAAATGTTGGTGTTTTGGGTTATTTCTCCAGGGGCTATGCACAGGCTATGCCTGTAGGGCACTGGTGATAAGTGTAGTGATTAAAATGGTCCATGACCACCGGGTGTGGTGGTGGTGGTGGCACACTCCTTTAACCCCAGCACTCAGGAGGCAAAGGCAGGCGGATTTCTGAGTTCAAGGTCAGCCTGGTCTACAGAATGAGTTCCAGGACAGCCAGGGCTTCACAGAGAAACCCTGTCTCACAAAACCAAAAAAGAAAAAGGAAAGAAAAAGAGTGGAAGGAAGGAAGGAAGGAAGTGGCCCATGGTTATATGAATGAGCACCCTCAGGAAGTGAGGGTTGGGGTGGGGGACTCTATGGTAAGCTAAAGGGTGGTGCCCTACCTGAGATCAGTGGGTCCTGCTTGGCTTCGGCTGATGCAGGCCATGTAGGAATGTGGGCCCCATCCTACTGTAGTTGCTTTTTGAAGGGCAGCACATGTACTCCTTCTTTGTGAAATGACCAGGTTTTTAAGTATAGATACTAACTCAATTAAGTGTAATATGTTGATCAAGCATTGTATCTGTGGATGAGGTTGACTTACGTGTCTCCAGCTTTCGACTTTTTATTCTGGTCCAAGGTCAGATTTTACAGATGATAAACAAAACAAAAGCAAAGAGATCCAGAGAACTGAGCCTCTGGTCCAAGGTTAGGGAGTCAAGTCAGTGAAGGAGGATTCCTTTCTAGTCCTGCTGCCATTTATCGTCTCTGTTCAGGAGTGTCAGGGGACAACAAGGGGACAGTGACAGTAGGAGTCAAGCCTGCTGTCTCGATCCACTTTCCCCACCACTGCCTGATAGATCTTTATAAGCACAAGCTTGGATCTCGGCATGCTCCCACTCAGTGTGGTAGCAATGTTTTAACCCAGCATCCTACCTCTCAAGTGCTGCTGTGCGGTTGCCCCGTTCATCAGGCTGCCTGTGCATCCAGCATGGCCAGATAGAGGCTTGTGATGTCTTGGGTAGTTTCCCTGACTTTTCTGAGCTTGTTACCTACCCTGTATCAGGAAGATTTTTTATATAGGATTGTTTTGAGCAGCCAATGTGATTGATCATCTGTGTAAATCCCTTGGCATGACACATACAACCATTCAACTGAAAGAGCAACTCAGGGATCTTCTAGCTGTGATCCCTGCTACCTATCCCATACTTCAACCACTGGCACATATCTACCAGTAGTTTCTGGTTTTCCATTCTTTAATATACATTATTTTTTGGTGTTGTGGGGGTTGTTTTTTGTTGTTAATGATGATGTTTTGCTTTGTTTTGTTGAGACTGAGTCTCAAACTGGCCAACTTCAAATTCTGTGTATCTGAATTTGACCTTGAACTCCTGATCCTCTTGGGTCTGCTTTCCAAATCCTGGGATTAGAAATATGTAACCACCATGCTTGACTTTGCTCTTGGGCATACTTTGATGCATGGGTGTTTGCATTCTTGCCTTCATTTTCTTTCTCAGTATGAGCTCTCTGAGAACAGGATGCAGGCTTGACCTCTCCTCTACCATATCAAAGCATTACAGACACTCAGGAAAAGTCTGTGAAGTGGATGCTACTCTCAGTGGAATGGCTGCCTGGACTTGGCACCGTATTGATGATTTATGGATAATGTCTCTCTATAAAAAATAGTCTCGCTGGGGCTGGAGAGATGGCTCAGTGTTTTAAGAGCACTGACTATTCTCCCAGAGAACCTGGATTTGACCCCTAGCATCCACATGGTAGCTCACAACATTTTGTAACTCCAGTTCCAGAGGACCTGATGTTCCATCCGTTCTGGCCTCTGTGGGCACTAATCGTGTATATAGTACACAGACATACAAGCAAACAAAACACTCATACACATAAAAAGTAGTTTCCCGGATATTTATTGGGGACTATTGTGTTTGGGAATGGGGATATTTGTGGGTGCTGTTTTGTAACCCAGAAGTGGGATGATAAAGAGGCCACTGAAGTGCATGTAGTAGGATGGTGATGGGACAGATGCAGAAATGTGACACGGGGAGGTACAGAGTGTATGTTTGGTACTTTGCAAAGGAACTGAACATGGTCTTCATATCTCGAGGGCTCCTGGCACAAGGGGTGTTTGACCTGAGACTAGAACCAGACTCAAGAACTCAATGGACTGCCATGCAATGGCTTTAAATGCTGGCTCAGCAAATATTATTTACAAGCCCTTATCCAAAATACTTCATGAGTACCAGATTTTTCTGTCTCAGGTTGGGAATGGGACAAGGGCTGTTGATTGTGTGCAGGCTTTAAGCCGTATTGACACAACACAGAGAGCCAAGGCTGGAGCAGGGTGAAGAAGGGAGCTTTGCTCCTTTCTTTGAGAGTGGGGTAGGGGAATGTTCTAGTGTACTTAGAGAATGATAATGATATACCCTCATGCCTTTGGACTGAGGCCCACTGTTTTTGTTTATTTCCTGCTTGTTCTGTAGCTTCAGCTGTACAGATGCTGGGCAGGGACACGGGAAGCAGGAAACAGCCAGAGTGCTTCTCTGGCCCTCCCGATGGTTCTCTTCGGTGGGTCTGGCAGAAAGATTGTGGTAGTAGATGTGATAGTTTCCTCACGTGGTAGTTTCCTCCACAGCTGCAGAGGAAACAAAGCTTTTGATTTTTGTTTATTGATTTTGTTTGCATCAAGAAATTTAGCGATCAAGACACGCATGCAAACTCTGGGCATGGTGGTGTGTACTGTAATTCTAGCACTTGGAAGGCTGAGGCAGGATGTTCTCCAGAAATCTGAGGCCAGCCTGGCTACATAGTAAATTCTAGGTCAGCCAAGGCTTACAAAGATTGTCTTGAGAAAATATTGTTGTTTAATAATAACAGTATTTTAAAATTATGCTTACTTGTTCCTTTGAAGATGGGACGTGTGTTCTCCCACACCTTTCTTAACTGTTGGAAACTGCTCCTTTATTTCCCACCACACCTAACATTTAGAACCCGGAGTCCAAGGTGCCTACTGCCACCTGGTGGCACAGCCGACCACTATGGGATTTGGAACTGATGGGTACATACATTGAAACCGATTTTGCCCCTGAATTTTAGAATATGGATCACAGAATGTTAGACATTTTAAGGATCTTAAAAATTCTATGGTTTTATTTGGAATGAAATCAACATGCTTTTAAAATATGTTTTCTTTCTTGAATATGTGCAATGATAGGGAACTCAAGATTTCCCGCTTTTCTGTTACCATTCATTCTTTTAGTTAAAAATCTCTCTCTCTCTATATATATATATATGTATATAAAACTCTATCTAAAACTATATATATATATTTTTTTAAAGAAAAGATCATTTGTATTTGTTTGTTCTAGCCTTTGTCTCTGGAAATTTCCATGATAAGTTAACTGACTTAAAAACATTTACTGTGCCTTATCTACATAATCCCTCAAATATTTGAAGAGACCTGGTTGCACCTGTAATCTCATCTTGAGACGAAACAGTCAAAGTTCTGTTAACCGTTATTATGTCATGTTTGTCAGGATCCCTCCGAGCCATTTGTTTCCTACAGCTGGCTGTCAGTGTCCCCGCCTAATTGTGTCACAGGATTGGATCCAACTCAGGTCTCTAGGTGTCATGGGTGCAGTGACTCCCTGGCTGTCCAGACTTCTGGGGCACTCTGGGTAGCACGAGTTAGCACTTTTGCAGTCTTTCTATAGTGCTGAACTCTCTGAACTTTGTATAATGGAAAGCCAAAGAACTTTTGCCTTCTTCTATATTTTTGAACTTTTCCCCTTTGGATAAAAGCAATTCTTGCAAAAATTGTAATTATACAGGTTTAAGAACAACAACAGCAGCAGCAACAACAACGAGAAGAAACTGCATTCTGCATTTCAGATGTTACTAGCAAAGCCATAGCTCTGTTGCAGCCAATGGTAACTCAGGCTCTGTCTGGGAATAGACCCTCTGTGATTGGGAAGTCCTGCAGACATTTCTGAGCATTACATGTAGCTATATGCCTGCCAGTAGAAGGTGACAAGGGTGAGGTGTGTGTGTCCTTCTAAGGTTACCATGTCATGCTTTACATATCTTGCAACTTTTCTTCATGCAACATGCTCTGAAAATATTCTGTGTGGTTATAGTTCTGAGTGCAAATATTTCATAATTATTTCGGCAAGCCTAACATTGAATCCTAGAAGCCACTGTGTTGCTGAGAACGTTTGTCAGCCAGCATGCATCTTGGGCACAGTTTTTCTGTAAGGTAAATACAAAAGATAAGAATGGCTTGCAGAGTGATGTGTACATTTTTCTTTTAAAAGGTAGACCAGATAAAAATAATAAATAAAAAAGGGGGGCTGGAGATTTGGCTCAGCGGTTAAGAGCACTGACTGCTCTTCCAGAGGTCCTGAGTTCAATTCCCAGCAACCACATGGTGGCTCACAACCTTCTATAATGAGATATGGTGGCCTCTTCTGGCCTGCAAGCATGCATTCAGACAGAACACTGTATACATTAAAAAAAAAAAAAAAAAGGTAGAGCAGACATGAAGTTTGCCCCTGCTAAGTTTGTTAAGGTGTTCAATTTTGCCAAGAGATTTATGTCTTTAGCTTGGTCATTTGTTACAGTATTGAGTCCACTATATCAGTTTTGTGTCATCTGTTCATATTATAAACATAATCTTTGGGCTTTTTATTTGAGGAAATGTTTTTTTTAAGAAGTTAAACAAACATTTGGGGTGGGGGAGCGCTGTGGTGTCTGTGGCCACCACCAGAGAGCCCCATTTCACACAAAGTGTTTCTCTTAATAAAAGCCTTGGGCTTTATAGTCTATCCGCAGGGATTCCTCTCAACTGCTTCTTTACTCATTTTTTTTTTTACCATCTTATCTATAAGAATATCTCGGAGGGCATTTGCCAAAGGCTGAGTAGAGATCCAGATACATGTTCTGCAGCACTCTCCTGTCCACTATCATGAGCCTTCCACGGAGTGAAATCAGAACAGCACATGTTGGTTGCCTCTGGGTGAGCATCATTCAAAATAGGTCCTGGTAACTGTTTAATGAGCAATGCGTTTATGTACGTCCATGTAAGGGTGCATTCGGTCCCCAAGATTCCAGGAAGAAATAGCTGTCTATTCACTGTTGCCCTTCCCACCTGTATACTCCCTGTCTAGTTGTCTCCAATGGAAACTGATGGCTGAGCTATGGCAGCCTACTGATAAGCGCAAGGTTCTTGTTTCCAGTGTAATTCAGGCTAATCAGTTCAGCTGCTGACATTACACACAGAGGTGTATTGAGTCTTTTCACACAGACAAACCAACAGGCCTCCATGCATAAGTTTGCACGATAGCACATAGTTATCCTCATAGGCTCCCACCATCTGAAAAAGGACATCTTTCAGAGGTTCACAGGCCTTACTGGGTTACTCGGCATTACCTATAAGAAGGAAGGAAATGATAGACAATTTCCAGCTCACTTTTGTTCAGCATTGGAATTTGTTATAATGGTCCTCAAAAGTGATCTGATGACAGGCCTTGAATCCTGGGGTAGAAGGTGGAGATTTGACATCACCAGGGTGATGTATTCCAGGGTTCTCATGTTCTCTGGATTGGGGTACCACTCTCCTTCTGGCAGTAGGCATACCTGGACCTTCATCGAAGAAAAGATATTGTGTTCCTTTACTTTTAGGACAGCTAAGATGGAAAACATCACTTCAGGTATCTATGATGCAATTGGCAAGGGGAAAGTTACTTCAGTTTTTTGTTTTTTGTTTTTTTGTTACAAGAAGTAGAAATTCTGTTTGCTTTTTTTCCTTAAGTGAGCTTAGGAAATGCTCCAGGCAGAGTTTTGGCTGGCTAGCTCTCCAGAATCCCACAGGTGGTCTTGTCTGGGGTGTGGTGGTGGTGCTGTCTGTTCTGATTCAAAAGAGAAAAGCAAAAGAAAAAAAGAATTAAAACAAAAGAAAACAAACAAACTAAAAAATAAAAAAGCCAAAACAAAACAAAATCTCTTGCTATTTCTTTTTACTTAATTTAAACAAAATAATAAGAAACAAAAACCAACCAACCAACAAACTTAACTGTAAAAGAAAAGGTAAGCTCGGTAGAATGGAAAATGTGACACATTGGAATAAGCGAACTGTTGTCCCTTTTGCACTCTGCAGTGTCCATCCTGAGCAGTGCATTGTGGGAGGCCCTTGGTAAGATGCAGGCAGGCAGCAGTGGGTGGGATCAAAGATGTCCAATCCCAGATGAGTTCACAGTCTGGCAAAGACAGTGGGCAGACAGCAAGGGTCCAATGAACTAGCCAGTTTCTCTTGGTTGAGCTGGGCTGGTACTTGGTAAACCGCCCTTATAAGGAAATGGCCATCTTTTCTTCCCCCCACCCCTGCCCCCAAATGCAGGGATGACAAACAAGAGTCAAGGTTTCAGCTGCTTAGTTCAAGTTAAACAAACCTAGGCAAACATGCATTCCTCTCTGGAAGATTGTATCTGCTTGACCCCTTGCTTTGGTCAGGGCCATTCCATCCCTCCCTTTATACCCCCCAAAAAACAAACTCTTTAATTGGATATTTATATCTTGTGTTTATCTATGGGGTGAGTAATTGCCTCTTAACTCCCTGTCCCAGGTTCATTCTCATCATTGTCTGGCTGTTATCAAGGGGTTTAAGTGCATAGATATGGCCCAGGACCCTGCAGGGCAAGGGCCGTAGACTATGGTTGTATTTGCAGTACTCAGGGTCGCACTGAAGCCCTGGCACAGGGTTTGGTCACTCAGAGTGGCCGAGTAGTGTAGGAACTGCTTTATCTCATAGGAGCAGGACCCCGTCAGTATCGGTTATGGGGCATGGGGCAGGACAGGGAGGCCTGGGCAAGAATATAAGAAGCAACATTGCCAGCTCAAGGTTGATACCCAAAATTAAGTTCCAAAGCTGGATGCTTCCTGCCTCTTTCCACATCTCTAGCCCCGGTACCCCAAGGATCGTCCAAGGCAGGTTGAGTGACCCAGGACTAGCTAGTCCCTGTCTAGCTGTTCCACCCCCAACAACCCCTCTTTTAGTTAAGTTTCTGCCAGAAGGCAGGCTGTTGATGCCACTGAGAGCTTGTGATTAGCAGCCAGGGTGTTCTGTTCCTTCCTGTATTTTGAGTCGTAGTTCAAGGTGTGATTCAGAGTCTGTGCTTGCTGAACAAGTGAAAGCTGCTCGTTGTTCCTCCTTCACTCGCTGCTCATTTATCCAGTGATTTTTCTCAGCGAGGAATTCAAGATAGGATAATGAACAAGGAGTTGGTTGGACAGACAGACATAGGGAGAGCTTAATGTGGAAGTCCAGAGTGGCCCACCGAATGGACCAGAGAAAGTTTCTTGTGGGCCTGGAGAGTTAGATGAAGGCAGAGTGGGAATAACCTTCCCAAGCCTTATGCAGAACTTATGTAATAGTCTGAAGGGAAAAGCCAGGTTATCAGGGAGACTAAAGGTTGGCAGTGTCATAGTGATAACCACAACCATGCACACATATGTAGAACCTGCTGTGCGGGGCATATCACTGTCCTTATCATCTTAGTTAAGTGTCACTAACATCCTTCTTATTTTTTGAAAATCCCAGAGGGCGTAGAAAGAAGAAGTGATTTGATCAATATCATGTGACTGTGGGTGGCAGCACTAGCCTATGAGGGGGATTGGCTCCAGAGTCTAGGTAGTACTAGAGCATAAGTAAGTCTGTCTCTCTGTCTCGGATCTGTACAGCACTGACTATTCCCCCATGGAAATCTTGGCATGCAATTAGACGAGCCTGGGTTTTGGTGGTAACAGTCAACTTAGAGGATATCTAGTTGACACTGACAGACCTTCTGGCACGTTCTCACTGTTGAGTCTTCCTTTCCTTGCCTCAGTGGATAGTTTACTCTGACCTTCCAGATAAGAGCAGGCTTGCGACAATAAGAATGGTTCCTATCTCTGAGAGGGGGAGGAGGAGAAATGGAAATGTTTTAGGGGCCATTCTTCAGGAGAGGAGCAGTTTCTTCTAGGGCTTAGCCACTTTGAATGAATGCTGGGCCTACATGTTTTAAGGAATGGGTGGAGAGGAATAGATGAGTTGATTGACAATTTTGCACTGAGTAGCTGGCCAGAAAAAGGGATGGAGGAAACTATTGATCTTGCCTTTACCCACTTCACAACTGATAGTCCACCCCCAAGTCTTCAGGGTCCTGTGGCAAGTCATGGTGGCCTTATAAATCCCTATCCTTTGCCCAGGGCTCACAATGACCTCTTCCTGGGAATCCCTGTGGGTGTCAGCAGCAGGGTCGGCATAGATGTGTGTCTTCAGCATTCTACTCACTGCCCATTGTCACCCGCTCTGGAAAAACACGTGAGCCGCACATTGGTGTTCGGAAAAATTAATGTTTTCAAGATGCACTCCACACAGTCTTAGCACGTCTGTGTCTTTTTCTTTCACCGGCTGAAAGAAAAGAAGCATTCTTAGACAATTACTCCCCAAGGGAGCCCGAGGACTGGCTTTGTTTACTGAGTGTTTTTAGTAACAACACACGAAGGACTGGAGATTTTTGGCTTCGATTTTTTTTTTTTTTCTTTCTGCTTTTGGCTATAAAGATAGGGAAGATGAGTGACTCCTCAATGGGGTACTTGGAAATTTCAAAATTGTGAAAGGCATGTTCTTACATTGTACAGTTGTTGAATCTTTGAGATAATAACAGTAAAATATGACAGATGGAACTCAGGCACAGGACTTACCTCAGGCCAGCACTGTATCCATATGTTTGGAGTTATCCATCTGTATCTATTTCGAGACTCAGCTCCCTCCTCCCCCTTCATTTCCCTTGGATTCCTTATCTTCACAATGTCCACTGATAGATTCACTATGGGAGACACCGTCGTGATCGGCCACCATCTTCCTTTACTCTGTTCTGCCTGCCACCTCCTGCAGTTCCCCACACCCAGAATGTACCATGGTGAGTAGGGGTGTGGGTAAGTCAAAGCCTGTAGCATAAGGAAGGTACGTTCCACTAGAACGCAGATGTTACAGCTCTCAGCACCTTATTTTTGGCAGATACCACAAAGGAACCATGCTGCTCTTTCTGCATCGTCTTCCATGTGGCCTCAGAATTATTCTAAAACTCAAGATCAGTGGTTCTCAATCTGTGGGTGGCAACCCCTTCAGGAATTGAACAATCCTTTCACAGGGGTTGCAAATCAGATCTCCTGCATGTCAGATATTTACATTACGATCCATAACAGTAGCAAAATTACAGTTATGAAGTAGCAACGAAATAATTTTATGGTTGGGGGTCACCACAACATGAGGAACTGTACTAAAGGGTTACAGCATTAGGAAGGTTGAGAACCACTGCTCTAGATAAGTCGCTTCCTCTTGGCTAGGAGTGGGACTTGAGAAGAGACAATGTTGCCCTCACTGACCAAAGTCCCTTAAGATGTGTAAATGGCAGATAAATGAATAGCTTGAAAGGAGCTGTGGCTCTTGCTGAAACTCTTTAAGTTCACAGAACACTCATGGAGATTCTTGTGGCAAGTGAGGGAAGCGGAGCGAAGCTGGGGTGAAAGGCAGTTGTCCGACATACTGATGGAACTTCATCCAACAGCCACTTAGGTGGATAAACCTGGTGGTGATTCCAACCTGTGGGCTGTCTAAGACCATCTCACATTCTTTATCCTGTGCGTGGGGAGTGGAGAAGGTAACTGTTGCTTGGCCCCAAGGGAAAAAAGATCTGGGTTTCTATTTTCACCAGCCTGAAATGCTGTGAAAATTACCAAAGTAACAAATGGCTCTGCTACAAAGTTAAAACATAAAAGCATATAAAACGCAGTTCTCTGAGAGCAATTCCCTAGTCCTTAGGAGTAACTTCTGTTATCAGTTTGGCGTATTTTCTATCAGAACTCTTTCTTGATGCACATTGAAATATATACTCATTTGTGTGTGTGTGTGTGTGTGTGTGTGTGTGTGTGTGACAAAGTGGAATAATATAATCACCTTTAATTTTTAAAAACACATTCTTCCACATCACAATAGAGCATAGACATCCTCTCATGTCACAACACATCAAATTGCTGTCCTTGTTAAAGGTTTCCAAATATAATTGAGACTTTCATAATTTATCTTAACTAATTATTTATTGTTAGTAATTTGGATTACACTTCCTTTTTCCTTTCTTGTTTACTATGATTGAATATGCTGCAATGTGTGTAAGTACTAATCCTGCAGTAGGTGAGGGTCTTAGAGGTAGAATCGCTGGGTTGAAGGCTATGCATGCTAGAAGCATTGATAAGTACTGCCAAGTTGATATCTAATATCTAAAAATATTATAGCAATTTACTCTCCACCAAGGCTGTGGTTTTTTGTTTGCTTTGTTAACTTGGTTGGTAAAATGTGGCCAGCTGTTATTATTTTTATTTGAATTTTCCTAGGTATAGTTTTCTTCAAACTTTTGTATTTCCATGTCTGTGAATTGTCTGTTTATATATTTACTTATTTATTACTTTATATTTTATACATATAGTTAATTTTTTCTAATGTTTTTAGTAGTTTCTCATAAATTAAAGCTATTAATCCTTTGAATTACAAATTGCTGCAAATGTGGCAAACATTTGTTTCTTGGGTGTTACTTTGTCACTATTCATGTGTTTGTAATTTTACCTATACCTTTTTTCTTTGAGAATTTAAAATATATGTGAATATAATAAATTTAAAATGTTAAACAATTAAATACATTATAAGTATTTCTGTATAACCCCTCTGTCATATAAAAGTGCCTGTCTACCAATGCATGTATGTATGTCCACCATACCTACTACTTTTCCATAGGTAACCATTAGTATTAATATCTTGTGAATACTTCCAGTGTTCATTTTGTGAGTAGAAGCAATCTAAATCTATATATCACCAATTTCTTATCAAAAGCCATTAAAATTAACTGTAAATTAAACAATCTAAAACCTGAAACCAGAAGTGATGCCCCTAAACTTTCAGATTTTGGAATATTTTGAAGTTTTGCATTAGTGATGATTACCTAGTAAATTATATGCAAATACTGAAAAAAATCTAAAAAACTAAACCAGAAACACTTATGATCCCAACAATTTTGGCTAACGTGTTGCTGTATACTGTTGTACATTTTGTAATTCAGGTTAATCTTTTTAGGTATGGGAGTCGTCATACTGGAGATTAAATCCAAGGCCTCACACACATAAGGTAAATTCTGTACCACTGAGCTGCAGCTCAACAATTCATCTTGAGGCTCTTGGCATGCTACTTCCCCGTGAGTCTCATGCTCTCCCATCATGTGGTATGCCGCAGTTAGGTGGCCTTTGGGCCTTGGTCCCTCTGTACACTGTCAAAGAATATTGAAAACTATATACTCTTTCCCACATTTAACGTTTTTTTAAAAAATAGTTGCAAATAATATATTTTTTAGCCTGTTGAATATTGTATATAGGCTTTAAATATATTTTCTTCAAAATCTCAGAGCTGTAGATTTACATGAATTGGAAAACACAAGTCTCATGGAAGCGAGCCGCCAAATCAGATGCATTGGCTTCCTGTCAGAGAACAGTCTGACTTCTTTTTAAAATTCAAGCAAGTGTGTTAATTAGCCACCCTCCGTGACAACCCTGTCTTCAGGATTCTAATTCTAAGATCAGGAGGCAGATAGACAAGTAGACTAGCCATGTCCTTTGTCTTCTAGGTGAAATGAGGCACAGTCGTTTTGCAGGGCTTTCTTCGTGATCCTGCCTCACCTGTGACTCTGCCTTCTCTTCACACACCCACAGCTCCCTGTGTCACTACTCTATGAGACTATAACAACTCCCCCAAAGTGGAGTGGTCTAAACACTTCATCGTTCTTACGATTATCATGGGTGTCAGGCGGCTCTGATGCATGCAGATTTCTTAGGTTCTGCTGGGGAGATAGGGTGGAGGGAGCACCCAGAGAGGCATGCTGGGTGTTCTTTGTAGATGGGAGCTAGGACTCCTGGGAGTTGCTGTTTAGCATGGCTCTCCTTTATGTGGCCTATACCTGTCATACCATGGCAGGGGACTCAAAGCACAGTCTTGCTTGTTCTTGACTTCCTTATTTTGAAATGTCTTTTTTAAAAGTTAGGCAATGTAGTACAATGGTAAGAGTCCAGAAAGCGTAAAGAGACACACAGTGAAAAGTAGACCTATCACAACGGCTGCCCAGCTCCCCCCCGCCCCGCAGTCGCACATGGTTTTCATACTCACACACAGAATAGGGAAAAAAGAAAAGCGTGTGTCTCGTGCTTGAGTGAACTTTCCCACCCATGTCTATTAATGCTCTTCTTGAAGGAGTGTAGTGTGCGTTTCATGATGTCTTTGGCTAGGCTTCCTCTGTGACTGACACAAGGCCAGGATTGGTGGACTTTCAGGGACACCACTTTACTGCTGTTCACTGCCTGAGCACCCACCGTGGTACTGCTTACAGCTGTCTGCATAGCTAATCATTTTTAAGAAATATCAGCACAATTCATTTGCTGAAAAGTAGTTACTGGAAATGTTTTGTTTGTTTGCTTGGTTTTTGGTTTTGAGGTTTTTTGTTTTTTTTTTTTTTGTATTTTGGCATTTTGAGGTAGGCTCATTCAGGAGTCCATGCTGGTCTTGAACTTGTGTTCCTCCTGCCTCAGCCTCTTCAGTTTGGTGAGAGTTTCATCTCTGCCTGATTCTTTTGTTTTTGAAAATAAGACCCAAGAGAAATGGCTTAGTGGGTGTAGATGCTTACCTCCAAGAATGACTTCCTACATTTTAATCTTAGTGCACATGTGGTAGAGAGAAAGAACTGACTATTTCAAGTTGTCCCGAGACAGACATACACACAGATACACAAACGTACACACACACACACACACACACACACACACACACACACACACACACA
>CAJQZJ010000531.1:1825374-1839917 GCA_907164525.1 Lophiomys imhausi | reverse complement strand
CACACACACACACACACACACACACACACACACACACACACACACACGTATAAAACTAAATTTGAAAAAAAGCAAGGAGAATAAAGAAAATAAGAACCAAGGAAATGGTAATTCAAATTGTCTAGTAATATAGCTGTCTTATTACCTTAGATGGGGCATGTATGTAAGGCAGTTATCAAATTTAACAGTGGGTTGTTCCCCCTCCCCCCAAAGATTATACATCTTTTTTAAAAGGACAAAAATATTCTTCTAAGAGACAAAAATATTCTTCTAAGAGAATATTTCTTAAAATGTTGACTTTAGATATATGCTAACCAAAATTTAGTGTTTCTTTGGGGGCACAATGATCCCCTTTAAACCCCTTTGCTCTTTACACTCACAGTTATCAACCCTGGGTTAACGATGCAGCACTTGGGCTTTACCGGATAGAATTGGTAGAGTAGGATGTCATAGAGGTCTGGGGGAACTGACAAAGGGTGTGGACTGAGAGAGAAGGGGCCCACATGAGCTCGGTTTCCATGGTGATGACTGACAACCCACTTTCTGATTCTCAGTTGCTGAGCCTGTGACCTAGAGAGTCGAAGGAGCAATGATGGGAAACAAAGGAGGTTGGCAGCCCCTTGGCTTGAGATGGCCTTAGGTCGTGGAATCACACTAGTTCCTTTACGAGTGAAGAAACTGCTCTCAGTGGAATGAGATGGAGGCACCATGCTGCGAGGGCAGTTCAGGTCACAGTGACTTCTGGACGGGCATGGCCCCTGAGTTGGGTTTTGAACTGGTTTCCCTGGTTTCTTAGCTTTTAATTTAGGTGCTTTGGGAGAGGCTGTCAGCCAGGTGGTCATGTGATCAAGAGTACTATACTTCTATGCAGAGGACTTAGTCAAGAGGAAATTGGACCCAGGATGGAGAAGCTCTATAAGGCTGAGAAACAGCTCGTCATTGGTTGGGCTGTTGGAGTGCTGCCCTGAAGGTGAGAGTCAGTGTAGCATGGAGCTGTTAGTGGCTGTCTGGGAGAAGTAGAAATCCTCAGAGGAGGACAGAGAGGGTGGGGGGGGGTAAGTTTCTTCTACTTGACAGTGTGAATTTAAGCCCGTACAGTAAGAGGGTTTGGAATATCTTTCTAGGTCAGAAGAGAGAGGTGAGGTCTCCCAGGGGTCAGAGGTAAGCAGCCAGAAAGTCACACAAAACAGGGACAATGCAAGGTAGATCATCAGTCTTTCCTCCTTGCTGTCTGGAGGTGACATTTAAAGCCATTCCTCCTTGCTCCTTGAGGTGACATTTAAAGCCATTGCATGAATCTGTAGCGGATACAGCAGAAGGAAGTGCCTTCTGAGTCCTCCTGCGGAAAGCTGAGGATCAGTTTTGTGTCTAAGGGCTGTGGTATCTAGCCCTCCCTGTGTGACCCTCTGTTAGATCTCTCCTTACCTTCTAGGAGAGCCTTCCAGGGGAGAGAACTCAGAGTTCCTCTGTCCTGTATTCCTAGGCTGTGTGGGCCGACAGGGTACTCTGTAGAGTTCAACCAAAACACTTAAATGAAGTCAGTGCTAGGGTCGGAGAAGAGAACGGTGACAGAACAGACAGGTCACCATCTCAGAATCACCCAGGGCTGCTGGTTAAAAAAATACAGGCCTCTGGGAGCGGCCGCATGTGCAGGAGTTACCACCCCTACAAGGTGAATCTGCGGCCCATTAAACTTTGAGAACTCCGAGATGAGAGTGGGTGAGATTAGATGGGAGAGGCCTCCTGGGAGAGGTGGGCTTGAATTTCAGTGACTGGGTGATATTTCTTTCAGACACTGTCCTCGTGTGTGAGCCCAAGGAGCCTGTTCAGCTAGGGACACCGGGCTCTCATAGGAGAGGCTGGCAAGTGTCCATGCCATTCCCTGGGTGGTGTTTCTGAGGTGTTGCTGCTGACTTCCACTTACCACTTGGGCACTAATTGCTGAGGTGACAGAAATGCTGTGGGAGGTGGCTGAGGATGGTGTCTGCTAGAGTGTTTGGTTCAGGAAGCCAGCTTGCAGGGCAAAAGGGCAGCCTGGTGGATCCTACCTCTTAGAGCGGGGTAGGAGGAGAACACTATGTCTGTTAACCACAGTTCTGGTTCACAGACACCAGCAACTGTGCCGCCTCATGTGTGGTCCTCACTTGCCGTTAGCGGCACATATCTGAGGAGTGTGGATAGTGCTGCTGAGAGATCCGTGGTCCCAGGTGTCCTGGGAGGTGAGTGGAAAGTGTCTGGGACATGATTGGCTCTCTCCTTCCTCGCTGCTTCTTGCCTTCTGCTCCATCCGCTTATGCTGGCTTTATCTGATTGAGAACACAGTGTTTTTCATTTGGGTGGGTGAAAAGATGGAGAGAGAACAGTGCCAAGAAAGGAAGAAGGAATGCTAAAGAGAAGGGAACACGGCGCAGTAACTGAGGAGCATCCAAACAGGCAGCAGCCCTCTGTGGTGGATGGAGCCTGGGAGTGGCCTGCAGTCACTGATTTCAGCCGAGTGGGCTGAAAGAGCCTTGCCAACAGGAATGGCTGTGCTTGCTTTGACTATGATGAAAGAAAGAGGCAGTGTGTCATCATTGTTTAAGACCAAACAACAACAAAAAACCTACCTAATAAGGGCCTGTCCTGGCACTGTCCTGTCCTCTCTAATTGCACCGCAGCTGAACGACAATGTGTCTTGGAACATTTTATTCAACTTCTAGAATGGCTGTTTTAAGGGAAGGCTTATGAGGCTCTGTGGGAATGGTAGGATTGAGCAGTGGTGGGCTGGAGAGCACCAAGGAGTCCTGCTTAATGGACGGAAGTCAACCAGGAGTAAAACTCCAGGCTAAGTGGTTTCCTCCTGGGTTTGACCCAATGGGTGATGCTTTGTTCCAAGGCTCACTGTGTGCTGGGGGAGGTGCTTGCACCCATGTTGTTCTTTACTAGTCTTTATTCTCTTTTCTGTGGAAAATGACACCAAGTAAGGGAGAGGATAGGTTTGCCTTCCTTTTCTGGGCCCAGCATCAGCACCAGTAGGGAGCTGCGGTTTGTACATGTGCTTATAAGGGCATGAGATCTGCCTGTCTGCTTCCCAGGTGATGTTCCTATCACAGCCCCTCTCTGTCCAGGTCTTCTGCTGTGCTAGGAGCCTCACGTTTCAAGTTCTGTGTAAGTTACATTAGGAAAAATGACTTTGGCTTTCTTGTTTGGAGATGTACTCTCTGGCCAACCATTAGACCGGAACCAACCCAACATATCAAAGAGTGCTTGTAAGTCATTGTACCTGCCCTGCCTGTGGCATGCTGGCACCATCCTGCTTCTTAAGCGCTGCTGTTAGACTAGCCCCACTGTAGGAAAGTTTCTACATTCTCTAGGGGAGTGAGCACCCCCAGACACCTTTAAAGGGGGTGGTAGATCACACCTAAGTAGCGTTTGATATAAATTGTTCAACTTCTTGGAAGATGGCTTTGGTCTTCTGTAGACAGGGAAGGTGATTTGTGTCCAAAAGACCTTGCGGGGTTGTTAGGGCCCAAAGGAACTGACAGATGTGAAAGTCTCTGTGAGCTAAGAAGCACAGACCACTTGTGAGCAACAGATTCTTGTTAGTCACAGAAGGGGAAGACTGTGGGTCATTTCTCCCTGGAGAGAGGAGGGGGCTTTGCATTCTTGCATTAATGGCTCTCAAGACTTTTGTCCATTTAAGGTAGTAACAAAATTGCACTAACAGAGCCTGAGAGGCAGTTTCTCGGGTGGTGAGGGCTCCGCTGTGTCCCACAGCTGCCCTTTTAGGAAGGCTTGGTGAGGCAATAGGGATGCTGGGCAGGACAGGGTGGATATTGCAGCTCTGCCTACTTTCTCCCTTTGTCTCCCTCTCCTTCTCCTCTCTCCCTCTGCTAGCTCCTGCTCCCCTGGACATGCCTCCTGCCTAGTCTGAGTCCTTCAGGAGCATGCAGACTATTTCATCTTAGAGTCCCAGAAACGACAGATGCCGGAGGAGCCCCTTTCACTCCAGCTGCCTGATGGAGACCTGGAGGCTGACAGGCAAGGCTGTCATAGCAAGGCTGAGCACAAGCTTCAAGGAATGTGGGCATGGCTGTTGAGTGAAGGTGCTGTAGACCTGGGGTCCCCTCTGCTTTCATTTCTGCCATCAGGATGCCCTGTCACAAGAGGGACAGCCTCTCATGCATGTGGCCAGCCCACTGACGAGGCAGCATTGAGAATCAAGAGCAGAGCACTCGGCCCCTACTCCTACACCTTTTGCAAGACTGAAATACTGTCCAGAGACTGAGGCGCTGTAGTCAAGCTATGGTCAGCTCTTCTCGGGCCAAGTGGAGTAGAATGCTGTGGGTAACCTAGAGTCCCGCGCTTGTTCATTCAGTCAACAATCTCCTGAATGCTTCTGAGATAAGGCACTGTATTATACTAGGTGTTTTGGCAGTCCCTAAGACCACAATTAAGGAGCAGATCCGAACTGCAGTTTATGATCCAGTAAGGGAGAAGAATTGTGTACGAAGGAGGAAGTGGATTGAGAATGGCATATAAAGGGGGTGGGGGAGATGAGGAAAGGCTGCCCAGATTCTGTGGCATTTGAGTCACATGCTGGAAATTGTAGGGTTTGGCCCTGAGAAGGGGTGTGGAGAGAAAGGGAGGAGGTGCTAGATCAGAGTCATGGGACAGAAGGGTCAGAAGAATAGGGGGCCAAGGTGCTAAGGGCAGAGGAGTCGGTCAGAGAGAATCTTTGGTCTGTCTCACTTACCAGTGGCACTGTGAGCTTTCCTCCTTTGTGCTGAGCCTCACAGTTCCTCTGTGAAGCAAATGCTGGTTTTTCTAGTTCATAGAGGAGGAAGCTGAGAGGGAAGGCCAGGAAGTGATAAGTAGGAACCAGGATTTGAACTTGAATGTAGCACCTCGGAGGCCACATTGTCTCTTGTTGATAGAATCTGTGAGGGGAAGTAGGAAGAAAGGCCCTGCAAGCCCTTTACTGGTCGTGAGGGTCTAGTAATCTTGGATGGGGATTACCTGAGGTCCCTGCAATCAGGCAGCCAGACTCCTGGACTTCTTGGATTGGCTCCAGAGTCCAGGATGGTTGAGCATCTGGCTTCCCATTCATCATCCTATTGGAAGAGCCACTGGCCTCTGTGTGGGAGGCACAGGAAGCCAGTATGGTAGGAGATACTAGAATGAAATTTTAAATGTGGCCTTGTCTGTGGATTTTCATCCCCAAGACTACCTCAGACCTTGCTACAACGCAAGAACTCTCCCTGACTCCCTCCCACGCATCTTCAACCTCCCCTGGGGTCCATACAGGCTTAGTCTGCACACGGCATAGTTCTGCACTTGCTCCTTTGTTGCTGTGAAACGGGCTCCCGGCACAGTCAGCCTCTGTGTGGGAGGACTGGTGGCTGTCTTTGTAGGCAGGCACTTGCTTAGAGCAGGCTGCATGTGAGCCCAACATCAGCGAATCTGGCCTCCTTGAGTCGGTGGGTCAGTGGTGGTGGGATGAGGCTCTGCCCTGGAGACCGGCTGTGAAGGATGAGTTCAGGGTGGGATGACGGACCGCTTCTGGGACCAGTGGTATCTTTGGTATCTCCGCTTGCTTCGGCTGCTGGATCGAGGTATCCTGAGTGCGTATCTGGTCATGTATCTGTCTGTGTATGTGTGTATGTATGTGTGTATACAAGCGTGTGTGTGTGTGTGTGTGTGTGTGTGTGTGTGTGTGTGTGAGAGATAGAGAGAAAGAGAGACATAGACACAGAAAGGTATAGCAAAAAAAGGAGTAGGAGAGAAAAAAAAAAGGAAGAGTCAATTAGCAACAGCAAGTAGCAAACCCATGGCAGATAAAAGAAGGGCTGTTTTTCTGGGGACATGTGTGACCCGGCTGGGGATGGGGAGCATGGAGCCATTTGGAGAGCAGCAACAACAATCACGTTTCTTGCTGGGTTTTCCACCAGGCTCTGTGTCGTAGTCACGCAACTTAAACTGGTCTTGCAGGGCTCTCTCTAGAGCATCTGAGAACTACTGCAGAGAAGAGACTGCTCCCTGCAGCTGGAAGCTGGGGCATACCTATGCAGACTTCTGTATCAGTCCTGATGGGTGGTCTTAGGTGGATTTGTATGTTCATGTGAGCTTGTTTCCCCATCTGTAAAATGGGCATCCTGGGACCTATCTGCCATGCCATTGTTTAATTCCTGCCTGTAAAACATACCATCGTAGCTAGAGTGTGTGCTAGGTGCTTGGTAAATGCAAAGTTCCTCCGTGCCTGAATTTCAGCATCATGCAGCTACAGCACTTGTCCTGAGGACAGCTCCCTTTGTGGGCCTGCATACAGACAAAGCCTGTGCAGAATTTGTGGTTAGGAAAAGGAAAAGGAGAGCCCGCTTGAGTTGTCAGGTTACTCTGACCTTAATACCTTCCACCTGCATTTATCAATGCACTCAAATCTCCTAGTAGTATCATCCAAGCCCAGACCTTCCACTGTAAAGAAAGGCCACTGTGAATATTAGGTAGTAATTGGTATGTAAAATGTTGACTGTTAACATTTGAGAGCTTTGGCTCCTTTAACAAGAAATTTTGGCAAGAGTGAGACAAAAATCCTTGATAATAAATATGGTCTTGGAAAAGCTCTGCTGCTACCCACCCTGAACTGTATCCCTCTCATCAGAGGTAGTCTCAGGTACACCCGGAGGCAAATACCAGGTGCAAGCAGAGCTGCCCAGAGCAGATGTACCAAGGCTTTATCGGGGGAGAAATCAAAGACGGAGGAACCCAAGTCAGCATACTTAGGAAGCAGGCTTTTACTAGCACTCAGAAACACCCATGGGAAGCCAGAAAGGATGAGATGAGGGTTGAGAAGGGAGCCAGTTATCACCCCTCAATGTCCCTGTGTCCCCTTTCCTTCCATTGTAAAGAGAGGTGACTATGGCAGTGATACCCACTCGAGGGGTTGCTGGAGGGGTCAGGTGAGAGGTTACATATCCCAATGCCTGTCAGGGCAAAATGTCCCTGAGCTGCTAGGTCTCATCAACAATGATATCTAGTTCCTTTCTCCCTGCAGACGTCCTGGGAAAGACAGGAACAGGTGGTATGCAATAACCCAGAGCCTAGTAAGCTACTGAAGAATTGTTAGAGGCATAGAGACAATTTATATTTTTGTGAACAGAGGCTGTGCTCAGATTAGCATATCATACCAATTTAAAGAAGAAAGTAGATGCCAAAATATAAGCTATATTTATTTTCAATTTTCATAAAATGCTGGAATCCATGAACTGCCAACTTGTTTCAAGTACTAGCTTCATTACTTTCTAAGGGTCCTTGAATAAATAATTTGTCCTAGGCTCATTAGTCTTGGCTCAAAAAATGGAATATTAATAATACCTACACCAGACAGTTTGTAGGATATGTGTTAGTTCCTGTAAAATCAGCCTACATAATGAATTTGTGGATTGATGGATCCCTCAGATAGCAGAAATTGGCTACCAGAATTGTGTATTTGTGCATGTGAATCTGGCCATAATGTTCAGGCTTGTGGTCATTCCTGTAAACATTCCTTAACGTGAGGTACCAGACCCTTTAGGGCATCTCATTTCAAGGCTGTTGTGGTTTGGACATTACTCATGTCTCTTAGTTCTAGTTACTAGATAACACAGTATTATAAACGTCCACATGACATACTTACATCTACATTCAAACAGAATTTTGCATATAGCTACTATACTAATATTAGCCAGCATTGCATAGGTAGTGTCATGCTTTGGAGACTGAGCTAGCTCATGGGAAATGCTCAGCAAATATTAGTTGGATGAACAAATAAATGAATGAGTGAATGACGAACCTGCCTTACAGAGCAGAGAACAGATTTCCCTCAGATCTCCAGGGAAACAGAATTTAGCTCCCTTTATTCAATTTAGGATTTTATCTTTCCCTTGCCATTGCTGTACCTGATATCACCTTGAATGTCACAGGCCTCAAGAAAGCAAGGAGGGCAGAAGAGATGAAAAGAGGTGGGGAATGATGAGTTTATCCCAGGAAACTGGAATAATGGAGAGGCCGTGTGCTGGCCCTAGTTGTCTGCCTGGCTGTGACTGGGGGAGAAACGAATCCGTGGCTTGACACATTTAAAAGAGGAGGAAATATCAGAACAAGCCATGGAGCAGAAATAAACTGTGCAGGGAAAAATAACCGTGTATGCTCTCTTACTATAGACAGATGTTTTCATCTCTTCCAGCATTGTTCAGCTAACAGTAAGACTGAAAAACTAAATCTATTGTTTTCGAGAGCTTGATTGGACCGTGTACAAGGATTTATGTGATAAGGATCTGCCAGCTTGTCCGGACATTAGGTTTTGACAATTTGTTCTCATTTATAACAGATGCAGTGTTTACTGCATGTGTTGCTGGGTGTTTGTCAACTCTACTGCCTATGGTCTGACCTTATAGACATTAGCTAAGGAGATAGTTGCCCCCACGGAGACACCTACTGGAGGAAAAGCTCATGCAGACAAGAAATGCAAGAAGCAGCCTTGCCCTTGGTATTGAGTTTTGGTGTATCTGCAGGGACCTGCTGGGTCCGGTGAGGGTTTACCAGTGTGTGGGAAAGTCCACCACGACCAGCCCAGGAGACGATTCTTGGTTATTTACAGATCTTTCTTGAGCTTCTTGGCCTGGAGGGTGATCTGTTCTGCCCAATGTTTGATTTTGCCACGATGCCCGTGCCCTATCCCACCCCATCTGTGTGGGCCCTCTTCACCCTACCTGGTCCTCAGTCATGAGTTCCTCATTTTCACTCTGGCTTTCCCTATGCCTTTCCATCTTTCCTGGCTAGGCTGGGTGGCCAGTGAGCCCCAGGTAAACACCTCTCATAAGCTCCCCAGTGCTGGCGTTATAAATACGTGCCTCCTTGTATTGCTTTTGTGCATGCATTTTGGGTTCAAACTCAAGTTCTTGTGCTTGTAAGTCAAACGCTTTGCTGAATTAGCTATCTTCTTAGCTCTCCTCCAGCCTTTTTTATGCCATCAGGCTTTTATCCCCAATCTATTATTTTCTTTTAAAAATAAATGTACGGATAAAACAGAGTCAATTTAAAATAATATACAGGAAAGTATAGTGTAGAAGATTTTGGGATATGGTAAAACTGGTGTTTGGAAACATCTAAATGATAGACTGAATAAACGACATGCATTTTAGGCTGCTTGATTTCTTCTTGGGGCATTCTGTCTGCATTCTGATGACTACCATAGAGCACTTGGGATTTTGGACCAGAAACCAACTGGTTCTCATCCTTCAAAGTACACTGGGGCCATCTGGGACTCGTGGCACATCATACTGCCCACGTTCTCCTTCCAGCCCTCCTGATCCAGGCAGCTGGATCAGAACTGCTGGCAGAGACTGGCACCAGCATCTCTGCAGGTGGTTCTGATGGAGCCAGAGTGGGGGCTGCTTGTTGCCATCTTTCAATATAATGCCAGAGAGCAAGGGCAAAATGGCTCTGAGGCAAAAATAACAAGGGAAATGAGATAATCCATCATGGTGAGAACAGCATATAAAGAGAGGATAAACTAAAGACAAAATGTAAAAGAATGTCATGTTTTGGGTATGATCTATGCAACTCTTTTTAGACGCTGTAGACATTTTCTATCATTACCTAACTAAACCTTGACTTTCTTCGTATCCCGGGGAAACGTTTGCCCTGCGCTCCAGAAGGTTGATTGGCTTTGAGTTTACAACTCTCAGTTCTGGCTGCCTCAGGTTTTGGACCTAGGGATGACAGTTTGTCACATTGTGTGTCAAAAAATATTTCGTTATTTGTTCAAGGTAAGTCTGACTGTCATTAAATGGGTATTACTCACTTTCTGCTGGAATCGGAGGAAGGACCATCCCTTTCATACCGTAGGAGAGTTGGGAGAGGAGGGAGTTCTTGTCCACAGCTTTTATAAGTAAGGTCCATCCTGGCCAGGAGTCTACTTGAGATTTTCCCTGAGTTCCCATCTTCCAGACTCATGATCTCTGTTATGTCAACCTTCAGATCTCCCAACGTTTCCAACCTAAGGAGTGGCTCTGCCTGAGTGCAATGCAGGGTCAAGAGGCACCTAGCTAGCCTGGTCTGGATTTTGAAGGCCCTTTGGGCAGTCCTGTCATTACTACTCTTGTCCCTGGTTCCTGTCATGGACAGATGTTTTGTCTTTCGCTTCCGAACAACCTAGCTATCTGCACAGCTTCGGCCCCTGCCTGAACTGCACTTGGTGTTCTGCTTAGATCAGACTGCCACAGGCCCCAGCTGTTCACCTCGGATGGCTTTCCTGTTCTTTTTAGTGGTTGTGTGTGCACTTGGTGGGACATGTGGCTTCTTTGGATACACTTCTATGACATGCTGCTTCCCTTGTATAGTCACCCAGAAAAAGAAAAGAGAGGCATGTAACATGTACACGAAACGTATGTTGGGTGATTCTCCTGTGCTGCAGGTTTTCTGATGAAAGGAGTTTTGGTTGCAATCACCTTTCCACTTAAGCTGAATATTCATATTAGACCAGTTACTTTAAGTTAGCTTTTAAAGTCACAAGAATATGCCTCTTATAGGAACTAGGCCTCTTATCTGTTAAGCAGTTTGAAACACCATTATAGGACAATCCTCTATTGTGCCCTGTGTCCCCCCAGAGCCTCTTCAGACCTTTTCCTTTTGTTTCCTTTTGAAATACCCAAAACCTCTTTTATGGGTGATGGCCCTCATATCTCCCCTTCTCAGTCTCTGGACACCTAAGTCCCTCAGGAAAAAGTGCCCCTAAGTAGTCACACTTGGTTCTGTTGAGGCCTATGGACACTCAGGTGCAAGGTCCAGGGATCAGGGTTCAGTGTGTTCCTGTGGGTGGTAATAATGTATGTCTCATGGTGTTGCTGTGAGCAGTGAAGGAATTAAGAGGTGTGGCCAGCACCCAGCACCAGCAAGTACCCCACACAGGTGCTTTTCCTTAGGGATTTCTGTAGCTGCTATGGAGCTTACTTGCTTCTAGGGGTCATTTTTACCCACGGTGAGGGGGAGGGCAGGCCTTAGCCCCCACCATCCCTTTGAAGTTTCCCCTAGACTCCTGGTTCAAAGTTGTATTCTAACAGGCAATATAGTAAATTATGTTAACTAAGGGAGTATCTGAACACTCCAGGAACAAGGGATTATCACAGTCTTGGTTAGCAGTTAAAAAGAGAACTGTAGGTATTTGATAATTGCAGTATCTTATCCCTGTTGATCTTCAGTGCCCTTCTCTGGGCAGATCATATTGGTACCCATCTCATAGATGGGAAACAGACTTGTGGAGGTAATTACTTTGCTGAAATCATGCAACTGCTAAGAGAAAAGCCAAGGTCCAGAACCTCTGTTTTCACGTAGGATGGGTTAGCTCCTGTGCCAACTGCTACACATGTAGCGATTCCCTGCATCTCCATCTTCAGCATGCATGTGAAACAGCCTCCAGCTGCCTCCCCTGTTGGCAGATGGAGGGGATATCACTGGACTGCACTGTCTGTGGTAAGATGTATCTAGGCCAAGTCCTGGGGGAAGGACACTGATAGCTTCTCTTTGGAGTACTGGTATGGGGTTTCCAAGCAGCGGGGCAGAGGTTACTATGATATGAAGAAAGTAAAGTAGCAAAGCTTCCCTGGGGTAACATGGCCTCCCAGGGCCAGTTCTTCTACTGAGGGTTATTGAATGGCTGATGAAGGCCAAAGATGTTTTCCTCAATGGTCAGAAAGTCAAAGGAATTTCCAGCTTGCTTGTCACTTTGTGGGTGGAGGCGGTTTGTGAAACTGTGAGAGCAATGGATATTGTGCTAATAGTTGAAGTGCTAATAATGTCTCCAACTATCCCAGGGGCCTTTAAGGGGTAGAAAATCAGATTCTTGCACTCCAGAATTTTACAATTCATCTTCTGAAAGGATCCTGAAGAACCAAAAGCTAGGGGCTGGAGAGATGGCTTAGTGGGTAAGAGCACTGGCTGTGTTTAAGAGGACCCAGGTTCAATTCCCAGCACCCACATGGTGGCTCACAAACATCTGTAATCCTAGTTCTGAGAAAATCTGATGCCTTCTGTGTGGTGCACAAACATGCATGCAGTTCAAACATCCATACAGATAAAAAAAAAACTGAACACAACACCAACAACACTAACTATAACCTCTCTGAGTTTCTTATAGCCCATCTACCCAATCATGGATTACCTGTAAATAGATTCTACTCTAACTCTAGTTCTACATGGACAATACCTACAAAATCTAACAAAACACATACCAGTAGCACTTACAATACTTCTGTATGATATCAGGGTATATTGAATGAAAAACATATATTCACTTATCCAATAAATATCCTCTGAGGATGATCTAATATGTGCTAAGCTCTGTTTGAGGATCTGGGCATAGCATTGAAGAAGTCAGCGTATTGTCTTCATGAATCTTTATGGCTAGTGAGAGAAAAGGCAATGTCAACAGAATAAACAATACTAGGACTTGATTATAAGGGTGGAAGTCAGAGGATGCAGAACATGTATGTGGTGAGAGTTGGAGCTGGAAAGAGAGGGTGGGGTCACTCTGTGCTTGCATGTCAGATTACAAACCACTGGTGTCAGGGCAACTATGCCACTAAAATGTACTGAATAATACTCATGTATCAGGCAGTAGACTTAGGAGCTAAGAATCCCAAGAAGCATAACTTGGGGTGCTTATGGGCTAAGGAAAAACTTGGATGCATAGAAGGTACTTTACAACAAAATTGGTAAGTAAAATTAACTAGGACTGCACAGGAGGAAAGAAAAACCATTCACCTGGAGGAGTGTATCTTTCCAGAATATCAAATAGTACTTCAGTGAAGTCAGACACTCCAGTTAGTGAAACAGGGGCAGAGGCAGAGTGAGGTCTGAAGGGGAAGCCTAGCCGAAGGAGAGAGAGGGGAGTTTGCTGTATTCAGAATACATTTGCCAGAGAGGTTACAGGGAACCCCTGAACACAAGAGCCTGGTGCTGGTGAGATTTTAAAATTGTGAATTTGGATGCATAAGAGCAGAGGGACAGGAAACTTATGGGGATTTGGCATTCTTCGTACTTGAGGTGATAGAAGGGACAATGCTTAGGCTTAGCTGGAGAAGTAGCAGGGTCACCCTGGAAGAAAGTCAGAACCTTGAGTTTAGATCACAGAATGCTCTAGCACAGCGGGTCTCAACCTGTGGGTTGAAATTCCTTTGGGGTGGAACAACCCTTTCACAGGGGTCACCTAACACCATCAGAAAACAGGGATAATTATTTACATTACAATTCATAATAGTGGCAAAATTACAGTTATAAAGTGACAATGAAAATAATTTTATGGTTGGGGGAGTCACCAGAGCATGAAGAGCTGTATTAAAGGGTTGCAGCATTATGAAAGTTGGGAGCCACTGCTCTATCAGATGCAATATACCTATGGTCCTAGTATGTGCTAGGCAGTTATATAGTAGGACATGCATGATTTTGAGCTAGATGCCTAGAAGAGACAGTGAAACTGTTAATAGTCCAGGCAAGATAATGCAGGGCAGACAGATTGTGGAAATGAGAGGCGTGAGAAGCTATCTCTTAAGAGTTGGAGGAATGATGATTTGAGGGGAATGAAGGGGGTAGTTAGGGATCCTCGTGTGTTGGGAGATGGGGCAGTGTGGAAGGGTTTGGTAACAGAAGGCATTGATGACTGCTTGCAACATTGTTTCAGTGCCTCGATGGTGAGAAACCAGATTGCAGTGGGAGGAAGTGGTGAGGACGAGGCAGCAGCCAGCACATACTGTTTGTTTGAGAAATATGTCAGAAAATACAAGGTAAAAATAGACCAGAGGTTGGTGGGATATTAGGGTCAAGTGGTAGTTTTGTGTAAGAAGGGAGGCCTGAATGTGTTTAAGGTTGGGGATGGGGCAGTGATAGTTAAAAATGATGAACAGGAATGGATTTACAGATCCTCTTGTAAATACTGAGCACCAACAGTGATCCAAGGCATTTGAGGCATTGTGTTGTTTGCTGGAGATACAGCAAGAATAAAGCATAAAGTCTTCATGCAGTTTGCCTTCTAGAGGGTGAGCAGGTAGCTCTCAAGTCAAGCAACAGTTGAATTTATAGCAGCAGCTTGTAATAAGTGCTACAAAGTCCACAAGTGGCCTGGAAAGCAGGAACTGGCTGAATTAGAAGGTGCAGATACAATTGGGAAGCCACAGAACAGGGCACTCTCTATTGGGAGGAAGAAAAGAGTACTTAGAAAATTAATTCTTTTAAGTAGAAGAAATAAAAATAAGGAAATACTTTAACATTTCAAGTTCAGATTTCTTGGTTGGTTTGTTTGTTTAGCAAATAGTCAATGTCATGGGCAAAGACTAGAGATATGAGTCATTTGTGAACTTATATGAGACCTGATCTGCTTCATTCAAACCTATAGTCAGTCTGTATAGAGAATGCCATTTCTCACTATATAGATGAGTTACTAGAGGGACAGAGAGGACACAAGACTGGAAAATAGGAGGACTGGTGTGTGTGTGTGTGTGTGTGTGTGTGTGTGTGTGTGTGTGTGTGTG